>JAAKBH010000631.1:0-168399 GCA_019776075.1 Amaranthus palmeri | reverse complement strand
ATAAGGTGCTCGAACGAGCATGATGCAAAACAGTTTCCAGAGACTTTTCTGACGCGAAAAACTCTAAGTGCTCGAACGAGCACTATAGGTGCTCGAACGAGCAAACCACCAAAACATCAAACAGAAGGTCCAGAAGCATTCTGCCAAGTTCTGAAGCCCGTGCTTGAACGAGCAAGGAAGTGCTCGAACGAGCACAAGCATGCTCGAACGAGCAACAGTGTGCTCGAACGAGCACACCCCCCTGGGCTCCCCGTTTTGGTTTTGTTGTTACGTTTTTGCTTAGTGTAGAAACACTTATAGACAATGAACTGCAACAAGAGGAGGGGTGAATTGTTGCTTTTGCCCTTTGAGTATTTTTTGCCCTATTTCTTGCGGAATTTTGAATAATAAAAATACTCAAGACAATTTAAAGAAAACTAAAAGAACACCAAGATTTAACGTGGGAAAAAGAACCACGACCCACTAGGGATTTCTTTTCTCTATTATTTTATGTAAATCACTTCTCTATTACATAAAATAATTTCTCCTTCTCCTTCTCTATTCTCTTCTCCTTCTCTTTTTCTTCTCTCGGTATCTCCTTACCGTTTCCTTTCTCTATTCTCCTTCTCTTTCTTTCTTCTCTATTCTCTATTCCCCTTTAGACTTACCCAAGTCTAATTACAAACTCTCTCAAATAAACCCATACAAGATTTATCTAAAATGGATGAATCAAAACAAGAACTGCACAAGGATCTAATCTTGAAATTAATTAGCAATTAAAACGAATCAAGATTTCCTTTTCTTTGATTTAGAAACTCACGAAATATTTGGGCACAAAATATTTTTTAGAAAAATATTTTCTCTTGAAATTGATCACCAAATTGTGCCGGTTTGTGAAAAGCCATTTAAATAGATTTTAGATCTAGTTTAGCCATAATCCCATGATCAAAGGTTGTGAGAATTGTGGGCTAGTTTACGTGAGTCACTACAACATAATTTGCTTTTAGTGGCATATATTTAGCGACATTTAATTTAAATGTCGCTATTTCAAATTTCTTATAGTGTATACATAGGATTTAGTGACATTTATTAGACCCTTTAGTAGCATATAATAAAGTCACACTAAAGCTTTTAGCGACATAGGATATAGCGACATTTCCCACAAATGCCACTATAGACTATTGTGACAATTACATATGTCACTAAAGACTATATTAAGTGTCGCTAAAGCACTTTCATTATAATATTTAAAATAAAAACTAATAATTATTATACTAAAAATATGAATTAGTGGCATTTCTTAAATGCCACTAAATCCAATGTTGCAAAAAGCTAAATTTGTTGTAGTGAGTGAGTGGCGAGGAAAACTTGGTGGTTACTCCAAGTTTTTCTTGTCTTCTAGCTAAAAATAGCTAAGACAAAATCAAAGAAATCTAATTTTAAGATTTAAATTAAAAAGTTAGTTATTTTAATTTAAGATCTAGATTTAAAATAATTTTAAGAAAACTACCTTGTGCAACCTAGTTTTTATCAACCGTACAACAAATCTAAAAAAGAAAAATAAAAATTAAAAATTATTTTCTTAATTATATTTGCTGACTTCTTCTCTGACCGCTGATCTGGGAACACTGTACTGTCATTGATTGACCAATCTTCGAACTTTGACTTGATCTTGGAACAGTTACTTAGTATTCCCTTTTCAACGTTTAATGGTCCATCAACGACCCTTTTAAAGATCGGATATTTGACCTATCACACAATCTCAAAAACATAATATGTTTGTTTATTAAAGTTTATGTTATCATCAAAACCAAATGGGCCAACACTTAGTTCATGCCATATACATATATTCTAAGCTTTGGATTTTGTCCTACATGCTCTAAATATCCAACAAACAGTAGCTAGCCGTTATTTTTTTGGTCTTCTTTGCTTTTCTTTTTTTTACTTCTTTAAACCCTAAATTTATTTCTTTAATTTTTCTTAGATTAAATTTAATTTCTTCCATCAACATTTTATTTTTATGGTTTAGTTTAGCTAGATTTTATTATTTTCATCTTTTGTTAATATTTATTTGAAGTCTCAAGCCATTTTCATGGAGCTTTAAGTTTGGGTTTTTATGGATTTTTGCTATTTGGTCTCCAATCTTCCTAATGTTTTGTGGGTAAATTCTAATCTCCATTATTATTAGTATTTCACTATTTGTTTGTTGATTTAGTTAGTTTATGATATTTTCTCAATTATTCTTGATTATTTATTTTTGTCTTGTTTATTTATATTTTTGATGTTTGAATGCTTGGAATATATGTGGTTAATGGTTTTGATGATTATGATTATAGTTAGTGAGTAGTTGTTTAGGGTTAGGGGTTGACTCATTTTGTGCTAATGGATTGATTATAGTTAGAAATGGGTCAATGTTGGTTTGATTGTGAACCCCGAAAGTAGGTAGCTCTTCCCATTGATTTGATGTCACGCGGATCTCCTTCCCGGGCACCAACGAGAGTTGGGTCCGCATGAGAACCGACTTTATTTCAATGGGAGGAGTTGAGTCAGGGGAACGGCGAGAGTCGAAACCTGTACTCGCCTCATGAAAAGGGAGTTTTACCCTCTTACTCCGAGAGGAGAAGAGAATTGACGGGTTGTTGGATATTTGTTGCACGTGGGTCTTATTGTCACTCACAAGAGTGAGGGGAATAAGATTCTCGGAGGCGATCCCAAGCCCGATCCAGGATCGGATCGCTCTTCGTATTTGAATCCACACCTTTGCAATCAAATCAAAGTAAACCTTAATCTAACTATATAAAGTTCGTTGCACACGAGTTAGCCCCTACCCCAATGTTTCTTTGTTTGTTTCTTTTATAGTTGTAGTTGTAGTCTATCTCACCACCACTCTTCTAATACATGATTCCCCAACATCTAAAGAGGCCCTAAGTCTCGCAACTCACCTCCCTGTGGATCGACCCCCTACTTGCCACTACACTTGTGTAGAGCTAAGCTAGGGTGTTTATGAATTTTGTTTGATTAGAGGCTTTAGCAAACGACCAAAAAGCCCTCTATCAATAGATATATGAAGTAAATAAGTAACAATGACATGAATTTGCATGTCAGATGCAATATGAAGATAATATAAATATTCTGCGGTTAGTAAATAATGTTGAAAAATAATTTCGTTATATCAAGATATTATTCTCTTTTTTTTAGAAATAATATTGGAAAATAATTTTGGTTTACAAATTTAGTCATATTTCATTTTGCTATATCAAGACGTTATTCTCTTTTACCAATCTAAATAATTTGGAAATAATATTGCATATTAAATCTTCTTATGCACGTTAAAATGAGCGGGAAAATTTTTGCTGAGAGTCTGATACGTGTCAGTCTCGTTTCTTCATTAGTAGTTTTTATAGATTTGACTTTTTATGATATTTAATGTTTTATTTTAATTATTTATATATTGTGTTATATATGCACATCTAAAACATTAGAAAAAGTTAATATTAGAATGTATGCAATAAAATGGTTCAAACATGTGAAGATATGAGGTCTAAAGTGGTATAAAAGTCATGGTCAGCTAAAGCAAAAGTGTTGCCTCTACTGGTTGGTGAAACTGATGATGCAAGCCCCTTTGATGAACTTTGAAGATGTTACAACCTGCTGAACCAATTACCAGTGACCAGTTACCAGTTGCTCTTCATATTGACTATGAGGAGACCTTTTCTCCTGTCATTAAAATGTCTACCATAATAAGGTGTATCTTAGCCATTGCAGCAAGTTTAAAATGGAAAGTCCATCAACTTGACATAAACAATGCATTCTTACATGGAGATCTCCATGAAGAAGTTTTTATAAAAGTCCCTGAAGGGTTGAAATGTAAACCTAATCAAGTATGCCTCTTAAAAAAATCTTTATATGGGCTCAAATAGGCCTCTAGACAGTGGCATATCAAGCTACTTGATGAATAAAAAACCCTAGGGTATAACCAGTCTAAAAATGACTACTCATTATTCTTAAAGAAGCAACATCAAAAAAACTGTTATAGTAGCAGTATATGTTGATGACATTATTGTCACAGGAAATGATGAAAAAGAGATTAGCTATCTGAAAAAACATCTCCATAAAGTTTTTACTATCAAAGACCTAGGTGACTTACATTTTTTCCTTGGGATTGAAGTAAGCTACCAAGAAGATGGCATAGTTCTCACTCAACAAAAATTCACAAAGGAATTATTATTAACAAGTGGAGTGAAGAAATTTAAGTCAGTCGTTACTCCACTTCCCTTGAATACCAAACTATCAGCAAATGAGGGTAGTCTTCTTGATGATCCTACTTTGTATAGAAGTATTGTTGGTAAACTTAATTTTTTAACAAATACTAGGCCAGATTTAGCATATTATGTCCAAAGTTTGAGCCAATATATGCAAACACCAAGAACATCTCATTGGAAAGCCCTGCTCCATACCTTGAACTATGTCCACTCTACTTGTGGCCAAGGTATAAAATTAAAAGCACAAGATAAGCTTGTGTTACAAGCATATTCAGACTTTGACTAGGGATCTTGTATTGACATAAGAAGGTCTATTACAGGGTATATCATGATGCTAGGTAACTCACCCATAAGCTGGAAAAGTAAAAAACAACAAAACAGTATCTAAATCAAGTTCAGAGGTTGAATACAGAGCCATGTCTAGTGCAGCATCAGAGGTTACTTGGTTAGTCAGGTTGCTACATGAACTTGATGTTTTTATAGATAAACCAATCACTTTATTCTGTGACAACCAATTAGCCATATTCATTGGAAAAAATCCTGTGTTTCATGAACGGACAAAGCATATAGATATAGACTGTCACTTCACAAGAGAAAAGGTTTTGGAAGGTCTATTACAACTGTCCTACCTACCAACAAGAAACCAGCTAGCTGATTTATTTACAAAAATCATTCCTTCAGAGCATTTCAGACAATTGCTAACCAAACTTGGCATCTATGATCCCAAGTTTGAGGTAGGGGTGTAAATTCGGTTTTTGGTTTGGTTTTCATTGCAAAACCAAATCAATCCAAACTAAATTTGGTTCAATTTTCAAGTCCAAATCCAAATTGAAAAAATTCAACACCGAACCAAACTGAACCGAAATTATTTCGACTACACCGAATTAGACCGATTACACCGAATTGTATCAGATTCCAAACAAAAATTGAGAAACGAAATTACAAAAACTCAATACATCAAAATAATACATTCATAAGTCAAAATAAGAAACTGAATGTTTGAAACTGAAAAAAAAAATTGAATCTAAAATGAAAAAAAAAAAGAAAATTACAGATGAAGACAAATTGAAAAAATTACATTAGATCTAAATTGAGAAAAATACGTTAAATCAAAAATTATTCTACAAAGAGTTCTAAATAGGTTTCCTTTGACTCCAATCTGCAAAAGAACAATAAATACTTATAATAGATCTGAAATGAAATTAAAATGCGAAGATTGAAATATAAACGCAAAGATAATTTAAATCATCAAGAATTTTAAATAAATCTTAGAATTTTAAAGAAATCGAAAAAAAAAAATGAAAGATTGAGCAAAGATTAATCAGTACCTGATGAAGATAGAGATGTTGATGTAGATTTACTGTCGAAGACAGACGAAAATAGATGAGCAAGAAGGATAAAAATTGATTAAAGGGAGAAAGGAAAGTGAATACAGAGAAAAGAAGAGAGAGAGGCGTGGAAATTGTATAAGGAATTAGGGTTTCATTTAGCCTTTTTAACGAGCTTGACTTTTTGTTTGGACTTAATGCTAAATGGGCCGGCATTATTTATTGAAATTCGGTGCAGCTCGGTTTTTTTGGTTTCCCAAGTGCAAAACCAAATCCAAATCGAAATAATTAGGTCTAAAGTGGTATAAAAGTCATGGTCAGCTAAAGCAAAAGTGTTGCCTCTACTGGTTGGTAAAACTGATGATGCAAGCCCCTTTGATGAACTATGAAGATGTTACAACCTGCTGAACCAGTTACTAGTTGCTCTTCATATGGATGTCATTCCTTGGATTCTACTCAGGCCCTGATCAAGACAATATAAACTCATGATCTGTGCACTTCTTGGTTAATCCGTGCTGCTTGGATATCTAGGGTGTACAGCCTTTTTAATCTAAGGGTCATGATTGAGATAAGATAGAAATCAGTTATAACTAACTCCTTGGTTTTGTACAGCTGTAATAAGTGTTAGTTGTTAAGATCATTTTGTATAAATAGGCCTGCTGTAGTCTTCCTTGTATACATTCAATAAAATTGATCTTTCTTTCATTTTTGCACAATCTCTAACAAAACAAGACTGCATTATACTTTTTCTTACACAATAGCTGCAATATGTAAAATAAGCTTGAACGACAAATAATGTCAATAACCGTAATGAAGCAAGTAAATCAGAACAGAGAAAATATGTGATAGCATATTTAAGACAAACGTTGAATTACTAGAAAATAAAAGAGTATGCTAACACAAACTAAGAACAAATGTTAAATTAATTAAAAAAGATCCAAAAGTAGGATATTCATGTCAAATGGGTGAAAAGTTGGATGATTAATATCAAATTTCCCTTATTATATATATTTGTACAAAAAAATTAACTATTAGAAAAAATTTATAAAAGTTCAATAATTGTTCAGTCGACTTAACCTCGATTGGAACCCGATACGACCCAAATCCAAAACCGGACGTATTTGAAAAGAATTTGAGAATTTGATTTAAAATTGATCAGATTGAGAATGACTCAACTCGAAATGTATCCAACAAACTAATCATTTTAACATAAGTATCTGAGACATATAGAGTGCAAATCTGGAGGTGTTTATTTGAGTCATTGAGTCGATTTTGGGTCATTTTTTTTGGGCCGATTCAGAATAGAGTCTTGTATCCACATTGATTACATAATTTTAAATTAATTTGAACATTAATTTTAAAGTCGAGTGAAGTCAAATTTAATAGATTTAATTACAAAGTCGTGCAAATATTAAATATTAAGTATACTTTTAACACCTTCTCAAAAATACACCTCTAACAAAACCTTAATTACAAACTTTATATTACTCCCTCTATTGCTCGAACAAGTTTCTCAAACAAAACCTATCAAATCCTACTCGGTTACCATCCCTTATTGTTAGGAAGAATTGCCATTGCCATTGCCATTGCCATTGCAAACCCAATTTCACGCATCTTCTTCTCACACCCACACCGCTGCATCGAAGATAATCTCTAGCACCGCTTATTAACGTTCCTCCACCGCTGTTGACGCCTTCAAAGTCCTCGCAAGAAGTCGACCAAGATAGCTGCTGTTACTTACGGTGTTACGGCCTATCCAAATCGGAATTCAATCTTAAAAGGTATTTTTTTAGTTTATTAACCTAATTTGATTTTGTATTCATGAATTCAAGCAATTCGTTGACAATTCATCAACATATACGGTCTATGGATTTAGAATTTCATATTTAAATCACAAAAATGAAAAATCACAAATTTACAGCTCCTCCATTGATACTCTGACATGAAACTTGATGCAATTAGGCAGAAATGGTATTGTAGGGGTGTGTACTTGTTTTTTTATTTTTATTTTTTGACTTTTTTTTGAGATATTTTTTTTGGCTTTGGCATAATTAGATGTATAGATTGTCACTTTGTGTTAATGACTTTCTGTAATTTTTAGCCCTTATTTGATTTGTTTTTTTTTTTTTTTTATTATTTCATATCTTTATATTTATTATTGTTGTTGAGTATTTTTTTTGTTTATTATTAATTTGAGTAAATAACTATTGTAATTTTTATTTGAGCTTTGTATTGAAAAAGATATGCTTGAATCTCTTGATGTAGAGACGGTTATTAGTGATTTTGCATCGAAAAATGCTCGTAGGAGAATTTTTATTTGAGTTTATATCATGTATAGATAGATATGTACACTTTTTTCTTTTATTACATTATAAATATTGATTTTTATTTATGTTTATATTATAGTTAGGGCCCATAATTAAACTTGCGCCCCGGGCCCCTAAAACCTTAGGATTGGCCCTGGGTCTATTACAAATTTACAAGTACAAGTGTACAACGCATCATCTTCTTCATGTTCATACCCAATGTATCCTGCTCATAGAAAATTATGATAAGGGTATGAGAAGGTAAGAACGACTACAACTCATACCCATATAGGAGAATGCGATTAAAGAGTCCTCACACTCGAGAAGGGTCTTCAAAGAGAGAAAACCTGCAACTTACAAATAGGATAAATAAAATACATACAAATAATTAAAAATAAAAATAAAATTAAAAAATATGGTAAAAAGCGATAAATAAAGGCAATGAACAACTAAGTAGAACGCATCCTCTAAATTTACATTTCATTTGTATTCTTCATTTCAACACCAAGGAAGGAAGAGCAGCAGAAGTGCTAAAAATTCAGAAAAAACCCCTATTTTAGCATCCGTACCTCAGACATTAAAGCTTCGTTCCCAAACTCCCAAAACCCAATAATTTTGAGACAAAACTGAGCTGTACTAATAATGGCGTCTTCCTAACAATTGTCATTTGTCATTAGGTAACGATCTTTCGAAGACATTGATTTGGTTTTGTTTAGAATACTCAAAATGTCAAGATTTCGATCACTTATTCAAGCTTCTTTGAATGCTACCAAGAAAGGTATATACGCCAATTTAATCAAACTCTGAAGCTTCGTTTGCTGCTGATTCATTTTATGTTTTTGAATTTTTTAATTATGATTTTCCCCATTCTATTGATTGATTGTTGTAATTGAATGTTCTCTTGTGTTCAAATTTGTCAAGAAATTGATTGTTTAATATACTTGATACTATGGTGCAAATTATTATTTTTTTCGGTTCATATTGTGAATTTCGATGCTCAAAAGGACAAGAAAAAGATGAGAAATCTCGTACAAACGCAACTCACCCTCTGTAGCTTGCTAAAACTTCTATGAAGTTTCTCTCAACATACAAGGCAACTTTCTCTCATAAGGTTAAACTACTCACAAATGTTTAGTTAGGATTATTGGTGACTTTTGTTCACCAAGTAATCAAAACAAGATTAAGATAATTCATCTAGCTTGTCAGTTTAAACAAGAAGAGGACACAAGTGCATTGCTTGTAATTGGTTGATGAGGAATCAAAGTACCACTAGTACAATGTATTAAGTGGTAGTGGAGACTTGGTATGCAAGGTTTTGAGGGTTGTAGTACTTCCATTCGGACCATGGACTTGAGTACAAGGAGGAGTAATGATGTAGGGGACCTAGGGAACAAGAAAACAAGATGCCACAGTCGAGCTGCAGGCCGCTCCACAAGGTGTGGGTTGAGCCATGGTCAAGCAAAGGCCACTGTCCCCATTTTGTGATCTGCTGGCAGCCTACTGTCTGTATATATTTGATACCCCTCTTTCCCACTACTCCCGTATAAATACTAGTGTCCTAGGTCCTTAATACTTGCTCCAAAGTCTCATTGTAATAGAGGCATAGAGCAACCTTCTAGCTTATTTCTCACCCTATTAGCTCCTCTCTTCCTTACATCAAACCTCCATGGTAATACCTATCAAGTTTGTTATTTCTCCTTTTAAAAAATAATATAATCCTAGGCTAGATGGTGGATGTAGCCTATTAATTGGTGAACCACCTTAAATACTTGTCTTGATTATTTACTTTGTTATTGTCATTCACCATTAACTTGCTTATTTGTTTTCTAAACTTTGACACAACATAAACATCCACTTAAACTTCATACTTTGATCCTTGAGTGAGGTTAATAGCCTCTCCTTTGATGATTCTTTGCACTTTTCCACACTCTTCTTTCAACCCTTAACATCCTCTTTTTAGGCTTAAGAGGGTCAAACAATCCAATCCTTGGAATCCATAAAAGGATTCACACGTGTCTTGATAAAAAAGCGTGAGACACACCGAGGCGCAAAAGTTCTATAAAACGTAGGGGCAAAATGCAAGGCTAATGCATGATCATTTTTCTATAGACATTTTTTTCGCTAAAATTCAATTTTAAAGCATATATAACACTTAAAAAACATGCCAATTATTTATTTTATAAAAGCAAAAAGCTTGAAAACATTCATTAACTTTAGCATGTCTATAATATTGAAAATGTGAATAATTCCCAAAGTTATTTTATTATTCTTTACCAGTTTTGCTCGCCGTCTTTAGAAGCAATAGTTAATTAACTGGACCAAAGGGGAGGTGAATCTGGCACATAAGAGTCGGTACACATTGAGGCGCACCAAGGCACATGCCTCTTGTAATGGGCTTTGCTTCACCTAGTTGAGGTATTTTAACATGAGCTAGAGACCGACAAGGCGCAAACCGAAGCTCACTTATTATAACTAAGATTCACGCAAAACAAAAGTTTTGCTTTTGACACGCTTGCTCGATCGGGCCAACCACCCCCTCGATCAAGCATTCCTTTCAAAACCTTCTTCATGCATCTTTCTAATTCTGCTTGGTTGAACAACCTATGCTTATCAAGTATACCTTTGTTCCAATATTTTCTCTACGTTTTCATTCTTCAAACGCTTGGCATGTGAGCTCCCTTGATTCCTCATGTATGCCTTTATAAATGCAAGCTAGAACTTGCCCCACTAAATGCTCAAATGTGGCTGTCATTAGCTATATTTATGATACAATAAAGAATGTAGTGCTTAAAGCATGGCTAGCAATAAATTCAAAATAATGGTATTGAGTGAGCCGAATAGGATCAATTCAACTACCAATCTTCTATGTTTTATGTTACTCTATTCAATATTGATTGGAGTTTCGTCCAATGGCTCAGGCTATAAACTAAGAAGCCTCAGGCAGTCTGGCCTAAATCTCCACTAAGCTATTGTATAAGGATTTAGGAGGAAAAAGTTTGTGATCTATATCTATTTTGGAGGATATTTCTTACATGGTATCTGGGAAGTCATACCACCTTGTGCTATTTGGACACATGATAATGTGTGAAAGCATCAAGGTGAGATAAAAAATGTTTACTTGTACAAACTTTAGAATCATGTTGTTGAATTCATGTACTAAAAAAGTGATTAAAACATCTACAAATCGTGAACTTTTTTGATTCGAGGTACGCTAGAGAATCTCTACAGATCATGGTATTAAAACTCGGCCGAGTTAACTCGGAACGGGCAAGTTAACACGGATTTTCAGTTCACCGTTCCGAGATCTCGCGATTCGTAACGCTGTGTGAGAAAACGGCGCTTCAAGACGCAAATTGGCCGATTTTCCGTTATAGAACGGTGTATCTCGCGTTATTCGGGCGAATTTCATCTTAATGGCCGCGAAATTGAAGTAGCCACCATTGGAGAAGGAACGTTGAAGCTCGAGGAAGATGATGTTCATTTTGAAACTCATAGAATATGGAAGTACAAAAGTAAAAAAGTAATTTCCAAAATAATAAAATAATGTAGGCTATGGTTATAGGTGCTACTGCCTACTGCTAGCTGTCTCCCAATGCTGTCTTTCACTTCTTTTCAATGTTATTTTTTTAAATGTTTAATGCTTTTTAGTTTTACTTTTTTATTTTTGAATAGTTTTACTTTTTTAGTTTTACTTTAAGTTTTGTGTTTTTATTATATTTTTAGTAGATAATTAAGTTATTAATTATATTATTAATAAATTATTAAATTCTTTGTAGTAGTATATTTATTTATTTATATAGAAATAATAAGGTAACTGAAATTTTATTAATTACAATATTTATCTAATACTAATTTATAAGGTTAAATTGCATTAATTAGTATAATCAATATTTTAATATTTTTATTTAAAATGATATATACTTTTATTAAATATCAATAATCATCTATTATAAAATTATATCGCGATCCGCTCCGTGATAAACGAATTTTATCCGTTCCCGCGACCCGCGATCGCGACCGCAATCGCGACCGCGACCGCATTTTTGCACTATGCTACAGATAAAGGAGAAAGAGGGAATTAATCATTTTTTAGGTAATCAAAATCGAATCACTATTATAAGGGTGAGAGGAAAAGCCTCAACCACTTGGCTTATTCATGATTTTCGACATATTGTGCACTTAGATTGATATTCTTCTTGCATAAATGGAATGCTATATTCGATGTTGACTTTTGTGCTTATTGCTGTTTAATACATAAATAACCTTTCAATTAATTTTTCTTTATTCTGTCTCCAATGTGTAGAATTCTTCTTCTCTTGCTTCCTCTTCTCGAATATTTAGTGTTTTGACACATGAGGATTGGTTCATCAAAGCGATGCATTGTTTTGTTTCTAAATTTTTATGTAGTTGACAGTTGGTGTTTCTTGTACTACGTGTCTGTAACTCTATTGATAACATTTAAATTATTATATGATGGGTAAGGTTTCATTTTATTCAAACCAACCTTAATCAGTAAATCCCCGATTCCCGTCTTAAGAACTCGAATGTCGAACTCTTTAGAAGCATTATGTCGAAGTTACTTTTCACCTGTGTATGTTTCAATGTCTTTACATTTTCATCATCTTGTTGTAGCATTCACATGGAATGTTGAAGATTTGATGCCCCCTAGTGAAAAGTATATCTTCAGTTTCAATAGTAAAGAAGAGATCAAGAAATGGCATCTTTACTCTGACTCAGAATACGGAGGTATGTGCATATACAGGTACCTATCACTTTGATTACATCCTATTTTCTGTAGTTGGTGACTTTACTGGTACATACTGTAATTAGAAAGGAACTATTAGTGGGCGTTGCATCTTCCACAAAACCTTTAAAACTGATCATAGTAGGGTGAGCGAAGATATGAATGCTTTGATGGAAAAGTAAACATATATGGAAAGATAAAATTAGGATCAAGACATAAGGACGGGGTTAGTTGCAAATATTAAAGATAAGATGAAAAAGTTTCTCTTTTTAATAACAAGCCGAATACGTAAGGTAAAAGGTTGTGAGTAGATTTATAAAGAGGGAGAGAGTCGAAAGTTGACATGGACGACTAGAGTAAGGAAGGTTACGAGATGTTTAGACTGAGAAAACCATATGACAAGAGATAGAAATGAATTGAGGAAAATTTTTGTGAATAATTACTAAGACTAGGTTATTGATCCATGTACTTGACCTCATTTTCTTTGATTAAGGCTTTAGCATTGATTGTCCACTCTCAATGGAGCTACAATTCGTAATTCTTTATAGTGGACTAATGAAATAGCTTATTAAATCACGTGTGGCTTATTTATGTTAAGTTCTTTTTCCCAGGTCTATCTTCAGCATCATTGGAGGTCAATGATCGAGGAGAAGGTTTCAAAGGTATATCTTAATTCATTTTGAACTTAATTAACTCTTGACTTTTTGAACGACCGAGTGATGGATGATATCTGGTTGAGTTTCTTTCATCTTTTTTCCTGTCTGTTTCTGTTAAATTCTTGTCCTTTATATAACATGAATGACAATTGAGAAAGGTTAGATTGCTTGTTTATCATTTCTCGTTATGTTTTGGAAAAATCATTTAGGAAAAGATTACGCTGTCATTAGTCTAAAAAAGAACTAGAGTTTTTTTTGCCAGATCACAAAAGGAGGATGACCATAGCCCGTTGCACGTAGAGTACTCGTTGTTAAAACAGAAGTCTGTGTGTCAATTTCTATGGACTTATAAGAAATTTCAATATTTGCATTGCATAAACACCACTAGGTCGCCTAGCCGCCTAGGATATGTTAAAGGGTCGTATGTACCCATCCTTAGCCGCCTAGGAAATCTCAATCTTTGATGTGCATACAATAGAATCAGACGCTCTAGTATCAAATAATACTTTAACAGGTACAAAGTTCACATGGAACGTACCTGTCACCACATCTCTCGTCGATTCTGCCTCCTTGCTATTGATTGTTGTCAATCTCCCAATAGCTGGGTGGGCTATAGCCGTGCTAGCTTCTAGGTTGCCATTAAATCCTCCAGACTTGAAGCTGTTTTTGACCAGTGCAGTTTCCATTCCAATTCCTTTGATGGTTCTGATTCCTATCATTGTGATCATTCTCGTTCTTGTTGTTTCCGAAATTTCCTAGCTTAGAGTTTTGTTGACCACCATGTTCTTGAGCTGAATGTCCATGTTTCGAAAAGCACTCATTCTCTCGATGTCCCAGCTTGCCACAATATTTGCATTCCACCAAATTCCCATTGCAGTCTTTCCCCAGGTGATTGTTGGGACACTTGGCGCAGAAGAAGAAGACCTGTCCTTACCATGATGATCCTTGATCACTTTCCGATCATTGGCACCTCCCAACTGAGGCTTGCCATTTTCCCTTTGGAAAGTTGGTTGCGAGAGTTAGGGAAAATCTTTAACATGGTGCAATGCCCTGAGAACTCGAGGGTATACCGAGCTGCATTCTACCTACAAGAAGAGGTAGACTATTGGTTGAACGCAAGAGATAGTGTGATGAGTGATCCCAATAATCCGTTGAGCCTGGAAAGATTTTAAGACGATGATTCGAGAAAAGTTTTACCCACCGCATATCAAGAAGCAAAAGTTTATTGAATTTGCTAGTCTTGAGATCATGGAAAAAATCGCGATTGCGGATGCGTTTGCAGAAACGGTCGCGATGTCGCAGAAAACCACTATAACAGAGAAATAACGCAAATCGCGGCCGATGCGGCGTGATTTTTGTAAAAAAAATCACATAAGGGTTTTTGAACTTATAATTGTCTTTTTGTTGTTGAACTACTATTATTATGCAATAATATATTATAATTGCAATATTTGATTTTTTTAGTGTATAATTAATTAATTTATTAGCTATTAGTTAATTATTTTGTTTATCAACTAAAACTATGAGTAACTATAAATCAAATAATCATAATATTTAAAGTTAATGGGTATTAATAAAACTTTTACGCGAAAACAAACAACGTTGTAACGGTGAAATATCTTAATAACGGTAAAATAACGGGCGTTACACGTTATATAACGGTCAACGCGGCGTTTTGACCGTGAGATTTCGTGAACCGTTATATAACGAGATTTAACGTCGCGGCAACTTTGAAACAGGTTATATAACGGGCGTTACGTAATGTAACGAGGGAGTTTTTATTCCATGCTTGAGATGGGGGAGATGTCCGTGAATAAATATTATATGAAATTCATGTATGTTAAATATTGCGCTGATGACGTTCCCACCGAAGAAAAGAAGATGCAAAGATTCGAGCTAGGGTTGATGAACAAGGTGCGAGTTCATATTGATAGTGACAAGTACACCACTTTGGATGCGATGTGTCAAAGAGCAGCCCAAGTCGAAAGTCAAATTAAGATGGTCAAGGGAAAAAGGCCCGAGACGAGTAGTGGGGCAGCCCCCAGTGGGGAAAAGAGGAAGGAAAGCTTGATTCAGCAAAACAACTTCCATAACAACAAGAGACATTAAAGCTTCAATGACCTACACAATAGGAATGAGAGAAATGACAAGCCTCAGCTGGTAGCTGCCAATGATCGAAAGGTGATCAAGGATCGTCATGGTAAGGATAGGATCATCTGGGGAAAGACTGCAGTAGGTATTTGGTGGAATGCAAATATTGTGGCAAGTTGGGACATTGAGAATATGAGTGCTTTTCGAAACATGGAAATCCTGCTCAAGAACATGGTGGTCAACAAACTCTAAGCTAGGAAATTTCGGAAACAACAAGAACAGGAATGATCATAGTGGTAGGAATCAGAACCATCAGAGGAATTGGAATGGAAACCGCACTGCTCAAAGTAGCTTCAAGTCTGGAGGATTTAATGGGAACAACATCGGAAATGGCAATGTAGGAGCTAGCACGGCTGTAGCCCATCCAGCTATTGGGAGATTGACAACAATCAATAGCAATGAGGCAGAATCGGCGAGAGATGTGGTGACAGGTACGTACCATGTGAACTCTGTACCTGTTAAAGTATTGTTTGATACCGGACGTCAAATTCTTTTGTATGCACATCAAAGATTGAGAATTTAGGATTAAAGAACCCTGAATCCACCTCTAATGTCGTAGCGATTCCATTAGGGGAGTTGTTCCAGTGTACTAGGTTATATAGAGGAGTTCCTTTGTCCATCGGGTATGTTGTTTTTCCGAGTGACTTCTTGAGCTTGGGATGGACGACTTAGACATTATTCTCGGGATGGATTGGTTAGGTCATTTCAAAGCAGAGATTGAGTGCGACAAAAAAGAAGTAAGATTGGTAGGGCCTAAGGGATAAAGGGTAAAGTATAGCAAGGGCACTTCGGGGTTACGGGCTAAAGTGGTAACTTCCTTAAGGATGAGAGGATTGCTAAAACAGGGATTGCCATCTTATTTGTGTCATGTTCGGAGGATAGAGGACAAGGTTGTGACCCCGAATCTGTTCCTGTTGTAAACGACTTTATAGATGTCTTTCCAGATGAGATACCTGGAATGCCACCTACTCGAGACTTTGAGTTTACTAGACTTAATACCGGGGGCGGGACCTATATCCAAAGCGCCCTATAGGATGGCACCAGCAAAGATGGAAGAATTGAGAAACCAGGTAGAAGAATTGTTAGGAAAAGGGTACGTACGACCGAGTGTCTCGCCCTGGGGGGCACCTATGTTGTTTGTTTGCAAGAAGGATGGGAGTATGAGACTATGCATAGACTACCGTGAGTTGAACTAGGTTACAGTGAAGAATAAATATCCTCTATCCAGAATTGATGAGCCGACGAAGATTCATTTCGTCGTGGCATATTCTGGAGGGCTTTGATACCTTCGATTGGTTTAGTTGAATTACTTTGTTTATCGATCTACATTATATCCTCAATTTCAGTAGAGATGCTGCCGAAATTTCCATGCATTCACCTCTTTAAGTTAATCTTTAACGCATACGTATATGTTTTTTCTTTTCTTTTTATGTAACACCGAAAGTTCCTCCCGTCCTTTACGATTTTAGTTTCGTTTATGGGGTTGGAAATTCAGGGGTGTTATAAATGCATTCTCATTACCACCATTTAGTACCAGCATTCAGTGTAAGTATTACCATATTACTGGAAATGCATCAATACTTCAAAAGAAATACATCAACTTATGTAGGTTACCGTCTAATATGACTGTTCACTCCATCTTCTTCTTTCTTGAAGTCATAATGCTAGTCTGTCGGCAATTCTTTTAGGTATGAAATTTAAGTAGTATAAATAGGCGCAGATGCACCCAGTCTCTGGAAATCAGATCTTAAAGTTTAGGTGTGGTGTTGGAGGCATTTTTTGGCCCAAACATACCCGATAGAAAACTAAATAAATTTACAACATATATTGGCCAAAAGCCCTGCGCTTTTTTCCAAAGGCACATAGAGGTGAAATGTTGCTGCCGCACCTTAGTGCACCTCACGCTTTTCAAAACTAAACTTGGGAGTCAGCAATTTGTCTATTTTGGTTTTCATCCACCTATATTTATATTTCTACAATATGATCTTGTGCTGATAGTCCAATATGTTTTTATTGATAGGGCTATTCTCTGGAGAGCTCTCTTTTGATGTAATGGAGGGATCAGGATGGAATATGAAAAGAAGTGGCTTTTGTGGAATGCGTTCAAAGAAGGTAATGCTTTTATAAATTTCTTTAGTTATCTATGTTGCTACCTGTCTGCTGTTGCAAATGCTGTGAGACTTTTTGTACTGTTCTTTTAAAAAAGTGGGCTATCTGATGGTTATGAAAGCTATAATTGGTTTCTTATGAATTATGAGATAATATTGATGTTTTGTAATGTTAAATTTGCTAGCTGAAATTTTGCCTTTTGTAATGTATTCCGAAAAGGGTGGCTTATGCTTTTAGATTATGCCTACAATTTAAAATGATAAGTTTTAAAGAACCTTGTCTAGGCACTTTAGATGCCCTATTAACCGTTGTTGACCTGAATTCTGTAGAGAAAACAAGGAAAAGAAACAGTAAAATGCTTGTGCACATAAATTTCCATGTTCCATATACATCTGGTCATCAGATTATCTTTACCCATTATTTAGAAAAGATTTACCGCCGAAAAAACTTGGTTTGAGACATTTTAGACCTAGTGCTGGTACTTTACAGCAAAACTTTCTTTGAAAGAAAAATTTGAAGGATTTTTGCTCAATATGATACTAAAGTTAATTAAAATTCTGAATTAAGGCTATACTTTGGCACAATATGGTCCACGAAAGCTCCAAAAACCAAATAATTGTTGATGTTGAGAAGCGTAGAACCATTTGAAAACTGTGGATAATGTCAGTGGTTTTAACTTACTGGAGAAACTAAGTTTTCACCCATTAAAACAAATGGTTGTCGGTGGTTCCATTGACAATAGTTCAACGTCTCAAAAGTCAGGGTTTCTACTAGATTAGATTTGGATTGTCAAGATTGTTTTTTTTTTTTTTTAAAATTTTTTTTTTATAATTTGTTTTAAAAAAAAAAAAACTAGAACTGTTGTTGAACAGTCAGAGTGGTTCTATCATTTTTCTATATCTTGATTTAACGTGGACATGGTAGCATGAGAATAAATTTTAGTGATCTTAGATTGGGGAATTTGGTTTATTTGGGCATTACTTTGAGCAAAAATTCAAATTTAAAGAATAACTTATGGGTGGAACACACTAAGAAACAAAAATAAAACAAAAGTCTCATACGTTAGGAAAATAATTGCACTATTATCTATATTAACGACATCAATTCTAAAGCCTTAATCCCAAAAGATTGGAGTTTTTAAAACTACTTTTATATAGATACTCAAATGACATTTTCTTCTCACCTCTACTGCGTTTCCTCCAGTTTGATGGCTTCATAGATTTGGACTCATACGATACAATAGCGTTGAAACTCAAAGGTGACGGTAGATGCTACATATCTACGGTAAGGCTTCAGTGCTGTCATCGAAATTATAAACTAGGAGTAGCTTGAACCTTAACTGACATTACAAATATACCTTGTCAGATCTATACAGAGAATTGGGTGAACTCCCCAGGACAGCAAGAAGATAATTCTTGGCAGGCTTTTGTTTACGTTCCTGCGGACAATTGGTACATTGCTAAGGCAAGTTTCAATCACTGTAGAAGCTTACATACTTGTTAAAATTCTTATTCTGAATTAAATCTAAGTTTCTTGCTAACTATACTAATTGTGATCTGATCCTGTACATTTGACCATCTAAAATGCTTTTTCATTGTGGACATAGTTTGCTTTAGTCAGTTCGTAAATTTGATCCCTGTAAGCATAGGCGGACCTAGAATAGGGTGTAGGCCCTTATCGAATTTTTTGAACTTTCTATGTTTTTCGTTTTAAAAATATTAATCGACTATGAGCATTTTGGTACCACCATATTAGAAAAGATGTATCTGCCAGTGTCTATTATAATGTGTGGTTCAGAAAGACAACACTGCTCAAAAATTAATGTCTTCGTCTCATGAAATATCTTTTTATTTCATCAGATTCCTCTAGCTCGATATTTACCAACATGGAGGGGTAATGTCATTGACGCAAGTTTGGAGATGAACCCATCCCGTGTTCTTGGTATGTCACTATCAGTAAATGCTGAAGGAGGTGTCCCCGGTGCAAAATCTGGGCCAGGAGATTTCAGAGTTGAAATTGATTGGATTAAAGCAATTAGGACTTTGTGAGTTTTTGAAAGCAATGTTGTGTGCGAACTTTGTATCCAATTTTGTACTCCAAGAAGCTCTGTACATGCTTTCGGTGTACTCCAAGAAGCTCTTTAGTGTATGCTTCCTCTTTCATAAAGCTGTATACATGGTTTTGTTGTACTTGATGAAGCCGTTTCTTAGTCTTGATGAAAGTTTTGACATTTGTTTAGTACACGTTTCTTGTACTTTGCATAGACGAGAAAATCATTGGCTAACTTGGAGATCAAGCACAATTTGAACCCGATTGAATTGAATAAATGGTTTTAAGCGTTATATATGCTGCGAGAAATTGAGCTTCTGAGTTTGAGACTATGTTCCATCGTGTTTCTCGTTTGTCATTAGACTAACTGGTTACTTGGGGTAAGTATTGTTCGAGTTGAAGCAAGTCAATATATCGACTATCGTGCTAATATTGAACAATGAGAAAATTCTGACCTGCAAGATCTGCTCATTTTCTAAATGAATTTTTGATCATTTCATTATGGAACAAACAAAAAATTAGCAAATTCTAAAAAAAATAATTAAGAGTGCAATGAAATTATTAACATTTCAAAATAAACGAACAGTTACATTCTATAATTGTTTGTTGGATATTCATTCTGGACTACGAGTATCATGGTAGTAGAAGATAACGTAACATTGAACTTACAAGCTAACCACAATATCTGCTTCATGCGCACAAGATGAACATCCGTTCCCACACTTGCAAATAGTTACGATACAAGTAACGTGAGCTATACCAGAAATCGCAGACCCACGAGACATACATGCTGAACTCATTGTGTATATCAATACCGTAATGTAAATAAGAAAGAATGAGTTTGTAAGACAAGCATGGCTTGAAAAGATCAACCATAGCAACGAATTGGGTCATTACACCCTTTCTCAGCGGATTGCTTGAAACCAAAGCGTCCACCTTTGGCAAGGTACTGCTGGTGGTACTCTTCAGCTCTGTAGAACTTCTTAGCAGGCAGAATTTCAGTTACGATTTTCTTGTTCAACAGCTTCTCCTGACGATCCCTTGATTCAATAGCAGCTTTCTCTTGTTCAGGTGTATAGAAGTATATTCCTGATCTGTACTGCGTTCCTACGTCATTCCCCTGAAATAAAAGGCCATTCAAAGATCAGAACTTAAAACACATTTGAATGCAATCACCACTCCAGAGTCCAGAGCAATGTATGACAAAATTCATGCACTCACGTCACATCGTGTGTAGGCACGAACAAATGAAGGAACAATATATACGAGAAAAAAAAACAGAAGTTCAAGGGTAATCTTAAAACTGATTACAATTAGGACTTGTTTGTTTGAAAGACAGTCTAATGGAAAAGCAATGAAATAAAAACTCGAAGAAATCAGGAGAACTAATATAGATGTGTAACCACAAATTGTTGTATCTATGAGGCAGTCTCCCCGAGAGACGCATCTCCTACATGGGTTAAATAGGTCATCTATGCGAATATGGGCTTCTTGTTTAAGACCGTCTCATTGAGTGACGGTCTACTCGTGTAATAGGTTTTCAGAAACATATCCACGATGTTAAATGAATGGATCAAACTAGTGGTTTAGTCCATATCTTGATCAGACGAAGGGCTGACGTAATTTGTTGCAATGCCCTTTTGACATCCTTCTTAACCAAAACCTACAAGCCCATAACTCTATTTTCATAATGCTGATTATGACCACAAGCATTAATCTCTTCTACACACTTTTTTCCATAAACTTCATCGGCCCTCATAAAACCTTTCATAAACTTCTTCAACTTCACCCAAGGGATTACACATACCCAAAAAAAGAAAATCAACACGGTAAATGTGATTCAAACCTCTTAACTACGGTACATAAGTCATAACAAAGTAAGCATATTGATGGAAGATTGCTTTCAAAAGGATGATGCGATAAATGAAGTTTCAAAGAAGAAAAAATCATTCAATCAGTGTTCTCAATAAAAAGCAGAAAAAGCTTAACATATCAACATTCTTTTTGGATCCTCTTTTCCAATAATGCATAAACATCTCATGTCAAAGAAAAATTGTCCAGTTCCGATTGTAAAAATTGAAAAAACGAAAGGTGTTCAATGTCACGAATCACTCACTTCTTGTTACACATGCATCCAGCTTCATCCACGCTTAGTTTTAAAGAGCTCGCCTAGGCACACCTAACGCTTGGTTTTTATTAAAGCTCGTCTAGGCGCGCCTAAGGCCAGCACTTTCGACAGTTGATGGGTTGGGAGCCTTGATAGGTCTGGGTGAGGGATTTTCGTAAGGAAATCGCTTCAAAGTGTTTTTTTACAGCTAAGCAGTAAGTAGTCAAGCGCATCATAGTACCTTTTTCTTTTGAACTTTTCGTCGAGTTTTTTGTTTAATAAAATTCAGAGTTTTAGGACACCACCTAGAGTCTGTCGCCTTCAGGTTCACTAAGGACGCCTAGAGCCTAAGCTCTAGACACTTACCGCCTTAGGGTGCCTCATGGCATTTAAACCTAAGCATCTAGGTCATTCTAACAACACTTCCAGTGACACTGTCATAAGAATCTCTTTCAAATAAAGTTTGCTAGAGGTGTAAAACTCTTTCAGTTGATTGAGCCTTCATAAGTACACTAAGATAAGAGATTAGAGCATGAACATGAAAGAGGAGGGTAATATCTTCTTCACAATTCTTTCCTTATCTCCAATTGACACATCATCTTCTCTTTCCTCCACATCATTTTTCACTATTTTAACCCCTTTGCTCATTCTCTTCCTTTAATTTGTCCAACATCCAAGGGGATACTTTTCCATCCTCTTTTAACTTTGTCTCTCCTACTCACATATACCCCACCAGGCCACCACACATTCTTTTTCCTATCACAAATTAAATAATTTTAATTTCTTTAATTATTGAAAGATAAATATCGTTAAGCCAATTTATTTGTATAATTGATTAATTAACGGATTACTAGTCGTAAAAAATTCAACCCACAAAAAAAAATTTAATTTAAGATTTTATAATGTAAGTCACGGTACATAAAACTTAAAGAACCAAATTACATACAATATAAAATACGAAAATATTGAACTAAAAAAAAATAATACTATGTTATTCCATTCATAGATTAGTTTGTAATGCATAGGAGTTTTCGAACTTTTCCCACAGATGCTCAACCAAATCACTCTTCAAAGAACTATTAATATGTCTCACAAATCTCTTCTTTCGTAGCTAAGAGTGTCATAAAATTTACAATCATTATGCCGTCCAGGTGTGACAGAAAATGTTGTACCATTTATGCTAGATGATCATGCTAAATTTTCAGGTTGTTCTTGGGCAAACTCTTATGGATCTTTATAACTAACATAAGTATCGTGCTCATCTTCCACATAAATATTGTAGATAATGATATATGTCATCATGATTTTCCATAGCATTGGCACACTCACGCTAAAGCAGGTTTTCGAATAATTTCAAATCGAGTTTGTAGTACAATAAAGGTACATTCAACATCCTTTCGTGCACTCTCTTGGTGTTGAGTGAGGAACCTTTGTTTATGGGTTTGTGGAGCGATCATGGAGTCAATAAAGGTTGCCCATATTAAATACGTTCAACATCCTTAAATTATGTGTTCTTCTGATTTTCAAACCTCTTCCATTTTAAAGAGAATTATTTCTTCTATAAAGGTTCTCCATTTCCCTCCCCTCCTTGTTTGTAATCCTAAAAACAAATTCTCCTCTTCCCTTTCCTCTATCCAAAGATAATGGAAGATTGTTTGATCAATATATCCCTTGTGCCAATTTACCTAGACCCTTGCAATTCAAGGAAAACATCAAAATAATGGTTTATGATAAAATCTAATTATTAATTAAACTCACTATGTTAGTTTTATCTAGACCCTTGCGCCAATTTATCTAGATCGCTTTGCACATGCTAATTGTTGGCCATCCAAAGAAGTATACCACAAATCACATTAAGAGTGTGCATAATGATCAACCAATTTGTTAAATGCTCCACAAAACAAAACAAAGCACCTTAAATTTATGTGTTCTCATTTTCAATTCTCTCTCTTTTGAAGAAAGTTATTTCTTCAATAAAGATCCTCAATTTTCCTTCCCACATCCATTGCTATCCAAAAGGAGGGATTCTCCTCATCCTTTTCCTCTATCAAAACATTATTGTAAGAAAGTTGTATGATCAATATATAACAAAGAAACACAACACAAATCACATCAAAATACAATTAATTTGAAAGCAATAATCATCATCTAGAACCCACAAATGCTCTACAAAAGGGGATCAAAACCAAATTCCCAAAATTCAATAAGAGTTGCTTGATCAATATAACATAGAAGCACAACACAAATCACATTAACATAACCAATAATCATCTATTAAAACCCAAAAATGATCAATCAAAAATCCAAAACCAAACAAAACAACTAAACTTAATAAAAATTCAGCAATATATAGAAAAGAAAGGGAACATACTTGACGATTAAGGGTAGTTGGATCATGTCTAGCCCAAAAAACATCAAGAAGAGTATCATAACTACACTGTTTAGGATCATACTGAACTCTAACAACTTCAGAATGATTAGTCATACCACTACAAATATCGTCATAAGTAGGATTATCAGTAAAACCTTGTGAATACCCAACTTCAGTTCGGGTTACACCAGGAACTCTTTGAAAAGCCAATTCAACACCCCAAAAACACCCAGCACCAAATTGAGCAAATTGCTGCCCTGGTGCAGGCAAATCATCATCTGGGCCTTGAGCAATTGATGATTCCATTGAATTTTCGGGTGTTCTAGACCCAAAACCTAGTTTTCCAAGAAGATTATTCATGGGGTTTTTGATACTAAACAAAGATCGAGTTGTTGTTAATGATGTAAAAGGTAAGGGTGAAGGTTTTGAAGAGGAAAATGGAAGAGCAGAAGAAGAAAGAAGAGATGGTTGGTTGAATTTAAAGAGAAGTGTAAGAGTAGGAGATGAAGTAGTTATGGAAGTTTTTAACATTGTTGGATAAGAAAGGAAGTTTCTTCTGGTTTTCTTTTGGAGTGTCAATGACAATGAAGTTGGTATTGTTCATGGGATTTTCAATAATATAATCGATACTTCATCTGTTCTTTTTTAATTGCAACATTATTGATTTCGTTACTATTCATTAAGCAAATTGACTTTTATATTATCGGTAATCTAAAAGTTAAAACATAGTCATATGAGATCTTGTTTGAATCATCTCGATTCAAAGTTTATTAATTTTGAGTTTTTATAATTTTTCGAAATGTATAATTAAAGATATTAATGATTTAATTCGTACATCGGGGAGTGTGAAAAAGCAAATGGTGCAACTAATATAAAACAGTGGAAATACTATTTATTTTATTTGACTTTTCATCATTTTTTAGGTAGTTAAATATAATTATATGCCAAAGAAAGAATGTATTTAGATAGTAGCAAAATGGGGTAAGTAAATGTAAAGGAGTGAAAAAAATTAGTCGTAAATATTGAAAAGTTAATATATTTAAAATAAAAAATAACGCACTTAGAGCTACATAACCTAATAAAAAAATGAAATAGTTAAGTAGAGATAAAATTTGTTGATACCCCTTCAATTTAAAGGAAATACCGTATTTTCTTTTGGATAAATGGAGATTAATAATCCCAACTTTGCGTGATCCGCTCAAAACAATCCCAACTTTCGATTATTTTCTAATATACCTAACTTTGCCACTTTGTTGCTCAGGATATACCCTTTAATATGGCAACCGGTTATAACAGGTAAATCACCTGTTATAACCGGTTATAACCGAAATATGCGAAAGTTGGGATTGTTTTGAGCGGATCACGCAAAGTTGAGATTATTAATCTCCATTTATCCTTTTCTTTTTGGTAAGTTTAACTCAAATGTTTCATTTGTATTTATATTATTAATTTCTTTTTTATCAATTTACCTTTAAAATTCTACTTTAATTTCAAAAAAGTACCTATTTTTTTGACATTTCACCCTTAAAATCTCATGCCACATACTATTAAGATGAGTATATCCCCAACATATTGGTTTTTTATAAAATAAATATCACTTTACGAAACAAAGAAATATATTTGTAGCAAATTAATATAGAACATTAGTTAGAAATTAAAAAAGTATAAATTTAGCATATTTTTATATTGGTCCCCCTCTTTAATTTTAAACCAAATCTTCTATATTTTGGAACTAATTTAGATGGTTCGAGTATTTTCTGGTGTGTACACTTCAAATCTATGTTGGATGGAGCAACGTGGTGTTGTTTTTATTCATAGAGAACTTGAGGCGCAAATGAGTGGATGAGTGAGAGTGACCCAATGGCCAATGGGCAATCAGAGTAGTTTAGAATACATTTCTCTTGTATTATGCTCCCTCCTATTCATAGAGAATAAGACATTTGAGTTTTACACTAAAATCAACGAAGGGTAGGGGACCACTTAAAAGTGAATGGAAAACACTTTTTTTCCTTCCCAGCTAGTCTCTTAAGAGACCGTCTTTCAGAGAGACGTCTCTTAGACTCAATCCATTAAAGTTTATTACCTATATTTACTCTATATTTTTCCTAATGGGCCTGCCCAATTAGACGTGGTTTCTCAAAGAGTTCGTCTCTCACAAGAATTTGTGTTTCCATAAAGGGTATTGATATTTATGTGTTATTGTGTTGTTGTAGTAAGGGTATAAGGGTAAAAAAGAATGACAAAAATAAAAATGAGACATTTTCAGTGAATTGACACAAAAATAAAAATGAGACATTTGGTACATTCTATTTTTATGTATCCAATACATAATTTTGAGCATTTATAACTTAAATTATAAAAATGTGCAAACATAGGGTATTTAGGTTTTCAACACTGAATTCTCCATTGTTCATCATTTACTGTGACTAACAACCGTACCCAGCTATCACCAGCTTCGACCTTAGGGATGGGCCGGATGGCCTGGTGTCTTTTGGAGGTACCGGAGTACACCTTGCCGCAAAAAGAAGAGTTCTTGGATGAGGTAGCAGCCATGGATGGAAGGAGAGAGAAGAAGCTAAGAGAGAAGAAGGATGATTATCGTTTTTTCTGAAATGCAAATGAAGAAGAAGCAAACATGGTATATAAACATGATACATTAACCATGGTTGAGTTAAAAACTATACTTAACGTCAACATAACAGAAAAAATACCAAAAGTGTCACGGTTGTTACTTTGTCTGAACCTCAGGGGTGCTATTGGAAAAAAAAAAGATTGTAGACCATTGATTAAAGGCAAAAACACAGGGGCACCATTGATAATTTCCCAAAAAAAAATTACAAGTAGTGAGTTATTTAGTGGGCGAAGAGGCAATTTATTTAAAGTACATTTAAAGACAATCAATTACATATGTATGACAATGATATCGAGAATACAAAACATATTTCATTAACATTCAATATGAGTTTCAAACTATAACATCTATACATAGTACTAAAATAAAACACAACTTATATAAGCAACTAAAAAAAATGATGAGGTGTCATCTTCTCAAGAAAAATTTTCCCTCCATTTTGTGAAGATGATGTCTTTGCATAAGAATGACTATAGAAATCTTAGATGCTAAAGATGATTAATTTGAGACAATCATTAAAAACTTTTAGTTGGGAATATAACATAAATTTAAATAACAATATAGAGTAATAACTATATCAATCAAAGATGCACAAATTCATTATTATCTTTGAATTTCAATTTTCAAAGCACCATCGATCTACTATTTATTATAAAAATTATTTATTTATGAACAAATTAATTATATTATTTTTGAATATATTTTTATTATATTATAGATAGAAACTCAGATTAATACAAAATAAATAAAAATTTTATTTGTTTTTTTACATTAAAATGAAAAAATCGTGCATCGCACGGGAATTATCTAGTTCTTCATAAAACAAAGATACTATATATTCCTCAATAAAATCTAGGAAAAAAAGTACTTTAGAATAATTTATATTTCTCATGATTTTTCTTTAATAATTCCACCTATTGATTAACTATAAACAATTCCACTCTAAAAGTATTTATCTAGAGTAAACTTGGCAAATCCGATGACCAGTTATATAGTAGGTGATTCACAATTACGAAAAAAATGGAAACTATAGTAAAATTAGAGAAATTTTTGTTACATAAAAAATTACGATTAATAAAAAAAAAATTTTTAACATTTTTTCAACATTTTATTTTAATTTATCATTTTTTATCAAAAAATAAAAGAAAATTTGATATGGTAACCCTGAACTTTTGGCTTTTCCATGTGGTAAATAAACGCTTTTCCAATTTCTGTGGTTAGGAGTGTTCACTGGTCCAAACCCGAACCGGAAGACCGGAATCCCAAAAAATCTAAGACCGGAGACCGGACCGATTCCGGTCTCGGTCTAACCCGGAATTCTTCCGGTCCGGTCCGGGTTAGGACCAGTTAGACAGGAAATATTTTTTGAGACAAAAAAAATTGAAAAATAGAATATTTTAAAATAATTTAGCAAATTAATTATTATAAAATGGCTTTGACATGGTATGATGATAATAACAGGACAGTTATTATTTCGCATCAGAGACTCCTTGAATCTACTTCCTGGTAAACTATCATCCCTAACAATGAAACAATAGATCAAAATTTTGAATATGATAATGTACCTATACTATATGTTGGAGGGTCAAATGATAGCACATTCTTAGATAATGAGTATTATTACTTATTACTGTATTAGTATATGCAGAGGGTGACAGCAGCGACTAACCGGTTCTAACCGGGTCGACCCTGAATTTTCCGGGTTAGACCGGACCGGACCGGAAACCCGGAATTGAAAATTTTAGAGGACCGGAGACCGGACCTGATGCTTCCGGTCCGGTCCAATTCCGGTCTGGGCCCATCCGGTTTCGGTCTAGACCGCCGGTCCGGTCTAAGTTTGCACAGCCCTATCTGTGGTGACCTTGACCATCCCACTTTTCCACGTGGTAGACAAATATAAGCTTTTTTGTTAATTATATGCTTTTTTTTACCCAATTTAAGAACAAATTTTCAAAAAAACAAACATCGTGATGACCCTAAGTGACCTCATATTTCGGAATTCCTTAAAAATAAGTACTTAATATATAACTAAAAACATAGCATTTTGTCTACCACATGAAAAATTGGAAGCTCAAGGTCACCTCATGTAATTAAAAAATATTTGTGGAAAAGCCAAGGGCACCACTTAAATTTCCCAAAAATGTAAAACTTGCTAATTGCTATAGAAAGTCATTCAATTATTGGGTTTACTTTAGGAAAATATCCCAAAAATTCAAATTATTCATGGTTAATCAATAGGTGGAATTATTGTAGAAAAGTCATGAAAATGTTGGATTATTCTAGGTAATTTTTCCTAATATCTAATACACTATCTATGGATGGCCACGGATCGGGATACCCGAAACTGAACCGGTCCCAAACTGCTGAAGAAACCGTCTCAAAATTGCACATAGGAGGTTTCCATTCTACCAAACATCTTCTTCAACTTCGTATTACCCATTTGACGGTTAAAGTTACTTAACAAATGCCGTAAGCAAAACCTGTAATGGGCATTAGAAGGTTGCTATTCTGGCTCCTCCATGATTGCTAGAATGCCCGCATGTCTATCAGTTTTAACACATAAACCTGGACTATGCATCACATGCTTGCGAATACACGCCATAACAAGACCATGCAGCTATGCATTCCTTCTCTACCAAAGCAAAGGCAAGCAAAAAGATTTCCTTGTTCCGATCTTAGGCAATCGCAGTCAATAGTGTATGGCGATACTTACGATGCAAGTGTGTTCCATCAATGACGATAAGGGGTTTGCAATGCTTAAATCCGTCAATACTAGGTTTAAAGGCCCAGAACACACATTGGAAAGTTCTAATATCATTATCTTCCTCAAAGAACCACTCAACTACAGTCCCAGGGTTAGAAACTTGCATTGCTTTCAAGAAGTGTCGATGGAGAGGATAAGAGTTTTCCCATGTCCCATAGATGGAGAGAAGGGCTTGCAATTTAGCACACCATGCCCGCATATAGGTCACTTCAGCATCAAATTGGTCTATCACCATTTGTCGCACCACATAGACTTTAATTGATGGGTTGAGCAACACAATTTCTAATAACATTGTTAATCACAGATGATGTCATAAGAATGTGTCCAGCTGACACATTGTCAGTACTTAATACACATCCCTCATGTTTCCCTTTGTATATCACAATTTCCCATTTAGATGAATAGGAGCTCTTCCTAGCCCTTAGCCTCCAAGTACACCCCCTCTTACACTTCAAGGTAAGCACAATTTAATTTGATTAGAAGTCTCAATACGGTACTTAACGTTCCTACGAATATGATACAATCTAATAGCGTCCAACAAAGAATCCTTATTATCAAACGTCATTAACTTTTGAAACTCTCCTTCATCGGTGTAGGTTGTATCACATGCCCAAGACCTCCAAGAGTTGTCCTCACATGTCCAACAAAGAATCCTTATTATCAAACGTCATAACCTTTTGAAACTCCCCTTCATCGGTGTAGGTTGTATCACATGCCCAAGACCTCCAAGAGTTGTCCTCAACGTGTTCATCTACAAGGGGAACTATATGCATAAGATGTAGGAGCAACGATTGTATTGGAAATGTTGCCTAATAAGGTCATGTCATTAGTTGGAGCCTCCTCATCAGCGCCCACATCGTCCTCAAAAGGAGCTTCAACGAATTCACTACTCTCACTTACAACATCATCCCGACGGTCATTTGTATCTTCTACGTTAATCGTATCATCATTTGAAACTTGAAGTTGAAGTTGATTGGGTTCATTACAAGGAGAAGAGAATGATGGAAAAATAGGATTTTGGGTTTCTTGGGTAGGAAAAGGCGTAGGAAAAGGGGTAGAAGAAGTTACATTTATGACTACATTTGTTTCAACAACGTTGACTTCTTGATTCACTAAGGGGCACCTCTTCTATGTATATCTCCAAAGAAGGAATATAAATAGAGGTTGACTTTGAATACTCCCACATAGCATCTATAGCCTCATCATCCTCAACCGAAAAGGCTAACCATTGTCCACTCATAGCGTATTTAAAACTCATATTAATAGTACTTCTTGTAGTGTCAATCCCAATCTTAAAACTTATAAAAAGTTTATTTATGTCCTAAATTTCGAAATTAGAAACAAAAAACGAAAAAAAATACCTGAAGGTTAAAGTTTGCTGACAGAACTAATAGGTTGTAGGTGATTGAAAATTGAGGGGATGAACTCAAGGTTTGAAGGTGCTTTAATAGTGGAAAGAAGATGAAGATTTTCGTGGGTTTAGAGGTTAGGGTTTGGAGTTTGCGTGAAATGAGGAAGAAAGAATGTTATTGTATTTAAGGGTGTATTAACTTGATGTTAGTAACAACGACTATATGTGTTGTATTCAATGGCGGACCTAGGATTTTAAGGATGAGGTTGTATAACTTAAGATTTCATTATCCAAAAAAACAATAAACATTTAATAACTAGAAATTTGATCAGCACAAAATCATTATAAATAAAAATAGTCAAACAAACACAAAAACAACATATCATACTTCCTCAGTTTTCAATTATAAGCTTAATGACACTAGTGGAAAAAACCTAATTTGCTGCGGTTTTTAAGCTCCTATGGGCTGCGTATTTCGACTGCAGCCATTATTGTAGCAGCAAAAAATATTAGATAAGGGCTGCAGTCAAAATACGCAGCCAAAAAAAGGCTTAAGGGCTGCGGACATGGGCAAAAATCGCAGCCCTTAAGTCTTTTTTCAAAATAAAAAAAATCAGAAATCTAGAAACGATTTCTGAAAAAGGACATCAAGATCAAAAACGAACATAAAAAAACGAACAATAAAAAGCTTCATCAAAAAACGAACAAGATCTCGTTACAATCTTCATCAACATAAACATCAAAAGCTTCATCAAAAAACGAACAAGATCTCGTTACAATAAAAAAAACGAACAATAAAAACGAAGAACAATCGAAGAACAAGAAATTACAAAACGAAGAACAAATCGAAACGAAAAAATGAAGATCTAACCGATGAACGTTCATCAAGAACCAAACGAACAACATTTACAAACCAAAAACGAAATTAAAACCCTTACAAACAAAAAACGAACAACATTTACAAACCAAAAAAACCGCAACCCTTTGGTGTGCTTTGGACTATTGGCTGCGGACAAGTCTAAAAACCGCAGCCAATATTTAGTTTTTTTTTTACCTAATTTTTATAACTCATAATGGCTACGTACACCTTCAAACCGCAGCCAATAAGCCACAGCCAATATCATTTTTTCCACTAGTGTGGTCACCTTTTATGCAATCAAATAATACTCTTATTCGTTACCAAATAGCTTTGTTTATAGATAACAAAAACTCTTAAAAAGTGAATACAATAATCATGCATTAAGACAAATCAAACAATGACTATGTTTTAACATTATGATTGATAAAATACAAAGTAAGAGTTCTTTGTAATCCAAGCAAAGTAAGAGTTAGTTGTGAATAGTACATTGAATTTGTAAAGGAATCAACTCAACCAAAAGCTTAAGGTGATGGTTGAGGCCTCAAGATATGTTATATACTCTAATACGTCCCCTCACACGAGAGCCTTTGGGCTAGAAGTGTGAATTCAACACAGGCCCTCCTCACACATGGTGCTAAATATTCCACTTAAAATGAGGGGTGGTTGAAATTCGAACTCGTGACCTCTTGTCGCACTGGCTTCTGATACCACGTCAAGGAACTAACTCAACCAAAAGCTTAAGCTGTATTTTACTCTTAATCTAACAGAATTGAGGCTAATATATGAGAATGTAGTAATATTTAATACTACCTCCTATTCAACCTAAATGTCTCATTTTCTTTTTCGGCACTATTCACTTATCACTCTTAATTTGTATTTTACTCTTAATTTATAAGTTAAAACATAGTCATGTGAGATCTTGTTTGATTCGTCTCAATACATTGATTATTAATATCAAATTTTTATAATTTTTAATTAAGAATAATTAGAGATATTAAGGTTTAAAATGTTGTATCGACAAATATGAAAAAACTAAATGGGACATTTAAGCTGAATAGGAGGGAATATAAATTAAAAGAAAATAAAAATTATAAATCTAATGGATACTAGCTCGTTAGCAAAGAAGATCATTCCAAACATTAATTAATGATCAATGATTCGAACTAAATTGCCATGAATTCCAATCTACAAAGGTAAACTACAATAATTTTTATGGGGGATGGGGTTGGATATGCAACTCCAATGTACAAGATAGGTCCGCCATTGGTTGTATTTATTTCACCCAAGTTTCTTCTTGCTATTACTAACAGTGATTTTATCTGTACCTAGCTTTAAAAGCCATTAAAATTTCACCAAAGCTTCATTTTTAACTAACTTTGTTGATGACTTAGTTTTTTCAAATTTTCCAATATTATTATAATCTATTTTGAAAGTTGGATCAAGTAAAATTTTGATTAGATAAAGTTGGAATCGAGTTTTTTTTAAAAAAATAGTTGGAGTAAATCTTTAAAATGAAAAACTTAAAGAGTATATATTCGTGTCCATAAGTTGTAATTCGGTGAACAAGTGTCAGTATCTAGGTTCATAAAAGTACAAGTATAATGACAGGGATCCAAACGACGACGTAGCATCTTGTTTTATTGCTGTCTGTTTACTGGTACGTTTAGGAAGTGCATGCATATTATATAAAGCTCGAGCCCATAACAATTTGTATTGATAAGATACAAGAATAATAGGAAATAATAATTAGTGAATTTGGAAAAGAAAAAGGAAAGAAAAATGGCGACAAGGCAGCAAAATAAGAAAGAGTTGGACGAGAGAGCAAAACAAGGAGAAACCGTAGTTCCAGGTGGTACTGGTGGCAAGAGCCTTGAAGCTCAACAACACCTTGCTCAAGGTCTTTTCTTTCGCCTTTCTTTCTTATATATGCCCACTCCGGTTTTAACGGTCCGTTTGTATGTGGTATTAAATGGTGGTAATGAGAATAAATTATAGTGTAAATTTTCATCAAAAGTTTTATATCATTCTCATGGTAATGAAATATTTGATCACAAAAGAATTTTTTATACAAATTACTATTACCACCTAATATCACCTCTCCTAATGGTAGTGTATTGAGAATGAATTTCAGGAAGAAAATGAGATTATTAAAGTTGAAAAAACATGAACATCAAAGTAGCTAAGTGATTTTCAACCAAAATTACACTAGATTTTCCATTCCCATTAATATCGTTTATTACCACCTACCTAACGGGCCGTTAAGAAATTCTCTCGAAATGTTCACGAAAATTTAAGAAAAAGTGTTTAAATGGTAAATATATTTTTAATGAATAAAAAATATAATGAGGAAATTATAAAATATTTAAATTTTTTAAAAATAAAATAAAGTTATAAAGTGAATGGAAAATATATAACTAGGAATTATAAGTAATATAAAAATATTTAAACTGATAATTGAGGTCTTAGGATATATACTCAAACACTACGTAGTATCTACCTAATAAATTTAGATCATTTATTCCATTTGATAATATATACATATAGATGGAGAATAAACAAAAACCAAGTTCCTGTGAATTTTTGAAAATTATGATTTCTAACAACTTTACAATTTTAAACGCCTAACATATACTCCCTCCGAATCATTTTAGATGTTCTATTTGGGTTTTTACGGTTATTAAGGGTGGTGTGGGGTCCATTAAATGTTGGAAATACTTCACATGTGAGACAAGATCCCACATCGATAAAAAAGTGGGTTGTGGACTTGCATATATACTTGGTGAACTAATCTTCCCATTGCCATATGGTTTTGGGATGACATATGTCTCCTTGGCTTGTGAAGTGTGTGCACCTCGTGTTTTCCCCGATAATTGCTGGCATTCACAATAAGTCCAGCCTAATTTAACATGGTAGTTGGTAGTTGGGTATTTTAGTTGATTAAATTAATTGTAAAAGTGGTAGTTGAATATTGGGAATCGAAAAAGTGGGAGTATTTAGGTAAAAAAAGATAAAGGAAATGGGACAATTGATATAAATTTGCCGAATAAGGAAATAGGACATCTAAAATGATTCGGAGGGAGGACTATGTAATTTAATATTAAGGCCTTATATATTTCGGGGCCCTATGAGCGATCGAACATGTTGAACATGCTCAGAACCTCCTCTGAGAATAATAATAATGTTTATATAATAATTATTCTCCATAAACAGGAAGGAGCAAAGGAGGGCAAACAAGAAAAGAGCAGCTGGGAACAGAGGGATACAAAGAGTTGGGCAGCAAAGGTGGGCGTAGCACTGGGGACAAGGGAGATGAGGCCGGTGCTGAGGATGTGGAGTGAAATGGTGCATGGTTTTAGTTGTGTTGTGTTAAATTAGTAATAGAATTAGATGTAATGTAATAATAGGCACCACAACATATGTATACAAGTATGTATGTCGTTACTTGCTGATATGTAGTACTTTTTGAGTTATGGATATGTGATACTTGGTCTGTGTCTTCCATTATGGTACCAACTTTCTTTTCTTTTCTTGTTGTTCAGATTGTGGATCCAGGCATCCAGCACAAGATATTTAGTTGTCTAAATACGAAGAGATTGCAAGATCATATAAAGATATAAGGCAATATAGCACGTAGAACTTGAAAATTTTGAAAAAGTATGAGTGGAAACTCATTTGTTGATATGTGACAACCACCCATATGCAACGGATTGTGCATGCATATGCATGAATAAAACAATTTACACAAAATTTATTACACAACATATCATATATCTGGCTTAGTATCTAGTATTAGTTAGCTATTGTATATTTCTATTTTCTAACAACACTACGGTAGGAAAAGGATCTCCATACGATTTATTGGAATGTGTACCGAGTGATGGAGCAGGCTCAGGATCTTACAACATTGCGCAACTAAACAATAAAACGATGCTAAACGATGTGTTTTAATCTCTAATATCACAAAGATTGAAAGCGAATCTTGTGAAACAAATTACGCTAATAATAAAATCGATGTTTGTAAGAAATAATAATGCATTAAAACGAAAAAGTTTAACAAGGTTCACCCAACTTAAGCTACGTTTTCTGGTGTGTAGTATCTCTTATATTATCGAAGGAGTTTAAAGAACTCACAAATATGAAAAATTAATTTAGAGAAGAGTTTAGCCTATGTGTTTAGGCTTAGGGTATTTTCGTGGATGTGTTTGATGAGCATATGAGCTCTCTATTTATAAGGGTGATTACATCAATGAGTATTGCATACTTAATATAATATTAACTCCATATAATCGATAGCTCCAAAGAATACCAAGAGTCAAACACTGAATCTAATGCTCGATCAAGACAATATATCATTACATGGATGCTTCATACAAGAATCTTCACCCTCTAGTCTTCTCATTAACTATCATTCATCATGTTCCATAATTCTTGTGTTTGAGTCACTTGTCAAATGCCTCATAACTTCATGCATTCAACACCCACTTTAAACACCATATTCATCTCACTCATTAAGTTACACATCATTACTCATTTAGTCCATCTATATATATAGGATTCCATCTCTATGCTGATATAATGTATAGAATTAATTTGGTGCACTCAAATCAGGGTCGTTTCTGAGGGTAGTTTTGAGGTGCAATCGCTTAGGGCTCAACTCAAGAAGGGGCCAAATTTGAGTTAATCCTTATTATTCAAAATGTATTTGCATAAATAGCTTCTAACATGGATCGATTTACCACATTGAATTTCTTAATTCAGACATAGAATAACAAACTAAAACTTTACTTATATAAGGGCCCTTTTCTATTTTTTGCCTAGGGCCTATAAATTATTATGAACGGCACTGACTCAAGTCACCAATAACTTACAATTTGGTTGGCAATTAAAATCACATACGAGCTCATACTAAATGATGATGATGATGGTGAATTTTCTTACTTTGTAGTGAAGAATATGACGTTAAATGTTAAGAAGAAAGACGTTCTCATTTAATCAAGAATGTGACTCATTGATGAAAAAGATGATGTTTTGCACGTGACCCTAAAGATAAAAAAATCGTTAATGAACAATAGAAGAAGATACAAAGGACCTACATCACACAATTATAAAGGTAAAATCCAAACCAAAGTAACATGCCTTACAATCTTACAGGGGTGATTACATTAATGAGTATTGCATACTTAATGAGTATTGCATACTTAATACAATATTACCTCTATATATAATAGATGGCTCTAAAGAATACCAAGAGTCAAAAACCGAATAACTTACCCATTTAGTTATTAAACCATTTTTTTTTTGCGTTACACATAATTACCAAGAGTCAAAAACCGAATAACTTACCCAATAAATGCCTCATAACTTCATGCATTCAACACCCACTTTAAACACCCTATTCATCTCACTCATTAAGTTACATTTAATTATCCATTTAGTCCATCCATAAGATTCCATCTCTATGCTCGTATAATGCATAGAATTAATTTGGTGCACCCAAGTCACCAATAACTTACGATTTGGTTAGCAATTAAAATCACATACGAGCTCATACTAAATGATGATGATGATGGTGAATTTATTTTCTTACTTAGTAGTGAAGAATATGGCGTTAAAAGTTAAGAAGAAAGACGTCTCATTTAATCAAGAATGTGACTCATGATGAAAAAGATGATGTTTTGTATAGGGGCGGAGCAAAAGTTGAAAAAAAATTTGAAGGTCCTATGCAATTTCGAAAATTATGTTATTATCAATTTTATATCTTTAGACACTAAATATATAGTGTACGTGAGTTAATATTGAGGCTCCAAATTTTCTGGGGCCCTGTGCGGTGGAACATGCTGAACATGCTCATAACCTCGCCTGGTTTTGTACGTGACACTAAAGATAAAAAAATCGTTAATGAACAATAGAAAAAGATACAAAGGGCCTACATCACACAATTATAAAGGTAAAAATCCAAACCAAAAGTAACATGCTTTACAATCTTGGTTGTTTTGAATGTGGTTATCCCAATAAGTTAAGAAGGACAAAAAGTCTATGAATGGAAGCATTTCAAAAGAGAAGGCAAAGCTAGCAACATAGGATGATTCTGAAAATTCAAGCGATGATGAAGAGATTAGTTTCTCTTCCTAATGGCTAAAGAGAATGAAACCAAATATTTATCTTAAATGAGGATAAATTCCTTTAATTCCAAATTGGAAGAACAAGTTGAACCAAATGCAAATTTATAATAGAGTTAAAGCCTTTAGGGACTCAATAATAATCTTGATAATCAGATTAAAGATAGAAATGGACTCAAAGATCAAACCGATCGAGCAAATGAAATTTATTGGGTTAGGTTATATGAGTCATTTTATTTATTTATTTATTTATTTTTTGGCAATTTTTGAGGTTTACTTTAAGGTTAGTAAAATGCTTGTTCATTAAGAAGCATCTTAGAATTAATCAACTTGTTAAAAAGTATTGTAATGTCTTTTCAAATTTTCTTTTCTAGTTTAATTTATAGTGTTTTTACGAGCTTTAGGCCAAAAGCCTTTCATGTTGGATTTTTTGGATCTCTGATTTATTTTTTCTTAAGTGAGCTTATAATGAAACCATTTTTTTTTTTTGCCTGAATTCAAATTTGATCAATGAGTTTTTCATATTTGTTATTGCCTAGTCTTATTTGAAATGTAGCTGCATGTAAACAAAGAAAAGGATAGCAAAATTTAGTGGATAAATAAAATGAGTAGATGAAATAAAAAGATTATAAATATTCAAATGAGATGATGAATAATAGTAAGTCACACCTTATTTTGTAGAGCTAACCGACCAAATAAAAGTGGAGAAAACCCAGGTCACCCAAGTTCTCCCTCTTAACACAATTGATACAAAAAGGGTTGTATCAAATGGAGACAACCAAACAAGCCAAGGAAGTTAAAATAAATCCAAAAACATCAAAAAGAGCAGCAGCTCAAATATGACAACCAGGGCACCTTGGTGAAGTTGGAATCTCTACACTTGGGGCTTGCTGGCAGGACCAAAGAAGTTCAAAGACAATCATGGCAAGGGCTCGAGAAATGGTGCTGAAGGTCGCCTGTTTGGAGGATTTTCTGATTTTTATATTAGAGTGTATTTCTCTGATTTTTCTTATGTAAAACGTGCACATGTTAGGCACGTGACTTTTAATGAGGTCCCTCTCATGTTGTGCGTAATAAAGCCTATATAGGCATAGGCTCCCTTGTATAGTTGATAATCAGATTTTTGATCCTTAATACAAGAATATTTTTCACAAAATATTTTCTTTGTTTTGAAGTTTTGTGTGTGCAAACTTCATCAAGATTGTGGAGTTTAAGGAGTTGTGGAACAATCCTTAATCTCTAGAATCTCACACAAACCAAGGGGAGGAAACCTTGGGTTGTGCCTAGGCTAAGAGGATTGGGAGAAGGAACCAAGACACTTAGTCATATCCATCCACAACAATCAACCAAGAATCTGATTCTTGGGTTGTTTGTGATCAACAGGGGCTGTTTTGCCTATACTCTAAGAGTTTTGCATCGTGTTTCAAGCCCATTGAAGGTCTCCATCTTCATCTATGCAATCTAGTGGAACTATCTTGCCTTAGATTCGCATCAAATTGGTATCAGAGCAAGGGACACGAAGAGGGCAAGGTACGCACAGAGAAAGAAATACAAAAATTGAAGTGTGAAAAATTTCAGAATCTGTCAGTTTTTTGGGTCTGAAGTTTGATCGATTTGGAGGCGATTTTGTGGGAGTTTTTGAAAACTGTTTTTACCCTATATTCTTCATGGTGTTAGGGAAATGTGGGCTTTGGAATTAATGGATTTGGTGAAGTAGGCAAGGAGATATCAATTTTTCTTTACCGGCTGCCAGAATTAAGCCATTTCCTGTACATTGGTGAGTTCTCTTCGAAAACCCATCAAGAACTTTTCCTTTGACCTTTATTTTTTACCACATTATCAATAAGTATCCCATAGTCATTAAGACACATCATTTTTGCATACGTTTGTTTTTGTTTCTTTAAAGACCCATTCACAGGTGTTTTGCAAAGTACAGAACAACTGATTTTTCTTTGGTCTTCTGTATTTTGTCTTTTATTCCATCATTTTGGAGTCTTTTTCATTGTTTCTTTTTTTCAAAATTATCCATTTTGAGTCTAGTTTTTGGGGAGTCTTTTTGTGCAATCAGAGGAGCTATAGAAAAAAAGATGCATAGGTGTTTTTGACCAAAGGTCACTGACAGAATTCAAATTGTATAAGTGTTGAAAGAAAGTGCATTGTGATTAAACCACACAATATTTTTTTGGTGTTTTCAATTGGATAAATTGGTAGACATCTTGGAGTATATTGTCACCAAATTTCATCAATATTGAAGGTCGTTTGGTGGGGTTCACAGTAGCAAAAGAAGTGAACACAGAATCTGAAATCTTGCTTTGTGAATTTGGAGTTTTTGATTTTTTTGATTTTTGGTTGCACAAATTTTCTTTTATTTTCTTTTCTTTTCTTTTCTTTCCTTTCTTTTTACCTTTTTGAGTCTTAGAATATGGAGTCATCCATGGGCCTAGATGCAAGAATTAATAAACTTGTGCTTAAGGTTGATGAGATGTTGTATGCTATGGATAAATCTCATCTAAAGTCATTGAAGCTTAAGGAGGAAAACCTTAGAAGGTTGGAACTAACTTGTATCCAAAGGTATGATTGGGATATGTACAAGCACTATTCCAAACAGTTAGGCCATGTTTTGATGCAGAGGCTTAAAACCCAGAGCAATGTGCACCTTTATGAAAAGAAGAAGAGATTTCAGCAAAGATTAGAAAAGAAACACATTGGCTCATTGGTGTTTATTCATGAATATGAGCCTTATGCTAGTCCACCTAGGATCAAAGTGGAGATCATTCTCAAGCATGATGAGAAACAAACATCATTGGTTCCTCCTCATGATGATATTCAAGAATCCAATGGTGAAGATGCTTGTGAAGTTCAAGAATCAGAGGATGATGTAGTTGTAGATGCACCTAGTGATGAGATGGTGGAAGCACTTGAAGAAGTGGTTGAAACACCTTGTGTAGAGGATGTAAGGAGTCTTGAAGAGGTTGTTGAAACGTCTTTGGTAGATATGATCAAGGATCTTAAAGGAAATATTGAAGCAACTTGTGAGGAAAGTCTTGAAGATCTTGAAGAGGTTATTGAGCCAACTTGTATAGAAAAGGGTGATTCTACAATGGAGTATTGTGAAATAATGGATCCTCATCCAAGATTGGAAGTTGGGTTACTTGTAGAGAAAACTGAGGAGCATGAGTATGATAAGGTGGATTTTGTGCTTGAAAAATCAACTTATGTGGAGCATGAGCATTTGAGTAGATTTGTTGAATTCAAGCCTACAAAGATTCGAGGAAGAATTTTTGCAAAAAAAGGTAAAATGCCACAAATTAGTTGGAGGGGTGGCAACACAAGCAAGCTAATCAACTTGATAAGTTTGTTTAACATTTGGATTTGGATAATCATGCAAGTGAGAGCAAGAATGTTGATTATTACATGTTGGTTGAATTTGGGATACAAGTGTGTTATTTTTTGGGGGTTGAGTACAGTGGAGTGTGATTCTTTTGTAGTGTGCATTACAGCAGGTGGTCATTTTCAGTACAGTAGCATGGTAACGATGTGTGGGCTGTGTTGGGGTTAAAATCAGCAAGCAACAAGACAAGAGCAGTGTGCCATCAAACAATATGCAGCAGCATTATATGGGCCTCAGTGCAAACCAATTACTACAGCAGCCATGTAGTAGTAAAGATCAATAGCAAGTGCAACTCAATGAATCTCATGCAAAATCAATAGAATGTTCGTGTTTTGTGTGCCATGGAAACAGTAATGTGCAACCTATACAGCAGCAAGCAGTGAGGTGTGTTCAGAGAGTGTGCTGTTGAGTGTGCAAATCGTGAGCATCAGATCAGAATTTGTGCAGCATAAAATCAGCAGCTCTTCAATCGAAACCAGTAGGTTATTTGCTCTTGGAGTGTAGTCTATCTTGCAGCAGCTTGGGTATTCATAACAATTGTGCAAATAAGTGGGGTTGTGTCTTACTTGGTAGTGCAGCAACATTTGAGTTTTTTTTGTGCCAAAGTAATAATCCGTAACATTTACAAATCAGAAACACCAACACGAATTCATAATAAGAACAGCACCAAAACTAAGTAGCATTGGGTGATTTATGAGGCAACAACCTATATCAATATGTGTTACAGCAAGAAGATCAGAAACTATGTAGCGATCAATGTGTGCAGCAGCATCTACAGTGGTGCAGTAGGTTCCTGGTACAGCACTCCAGCAGTAGCTTTGACACATTAAAATCAACATAGGTGTGTGCCTAAAATGCAGAATGTAGCTGTTGTTTGTGTATTCCTGTGTGCATAACGTGAAGTGCAGTAGCAACATTAGATCAGAAGAGCAGTTGCAGCCTTATGTGGGTCTTTATGCAACGCTGACAACAACAGAAAGTAAGCAATATGCTCAGCACCGAAGAATAGCAAGGCTTAGTGCAAATTACAAAAGTACAGTAACAGAGTGTGTCATGAAACAAGGGCATTTGAGCAGCTTTTACTCTTAGCAAACATCCATGGGACATCAAGAATTGAGGACAATTCTTTTCCCAAGAAGGGGAGAATGATACAAATGTGGTTGTATCAAATGGGGACAACCAAACAAGCCAAGGAAGTCAAAATAAACCCAAAAACATCAAAAAGAGCAGCAGCTCAAATATGACGACCAGGGCACCTTGAAGTTGGAATCTCTACACTTGGGGCTTGCTGGCAGGACCAAAGAAGTTCAAAGACAATCATGGCAAGGGCTCGAGAAATGGTGCTGAAGGTCGCATGTTTGGAGGATTTTCTGATTTTTATATTAGAGTGTATTTTTCTGATTTTTCTTATGTAAAACGTGCACATGTTAGGCACGTGACTTTTAATGAGGTCCCTCTCATGTTGTGTGTAATAAAGCCTATATATAGGCATAGGCTCCCTTATATAGTTGATAATTCAGATTTTTGATCCTTAATACAAGAATATTTTTCACAAAATATTTTCTTTGTTTTGAAGTTTTGTGTGTGCAAACTTCATCAAGATTGTGGAGTTTAAGGAGTTGTGGAACAATCCTTAATCTCTAGAATCTCACACAAACCAAGGGGAGGAAACCTTGGGTTGTGCCTAGGCTAAGAGGATTGGGAGAAGGAACCAAGACACTTAGTCATATCCATCCACAACAATCAACCAAGAATCTGATTCTTGGGTTGTTTGTGATCAACAGGGGCTGTTTTGCCTATACTCTAGAGTTTTGCATCGTGTTTCAAGCCCATTGAAGGTCTCCATCTTCATCTATGCAATCTAGTGGAACTATCTTGCCTTAGATTCGCATCAACAATGGGTATAATTCCTCATAAATTAATGACTTGGTTTAAACATCCCTAAGGCACCAGATTTGCCTCCAGGATAAACACCGGAGTAGAGTTAATTAGCCGCATGCTCAACCTGAAATGTAGCCCCAAATAGCTCGACAAAATACGAAGAGGGCAACATATTTCGGTGCAATGAGCATGCATTGCCTAACTCGTAATCAGACAAAATTGATTAAATCCAACAAAGATGCAATGCACAGAACAAGAAGAATTGGAGCAATGTCAACATACATTACATAATTCGGGGCTGTACCTGTTTGATCATTTATTACTGTTTAAATTATGAATAGTTCTGCTATTCCACAATCAGATAACAGGAACTGAGCTAATATTTCTGCCTCTGGTAATAGCAGTGTGAACATCATATGGGCTTTTGACTACAAAATTTGTAAAAGATGCAGCAATGACTGCGTACCGATTCGACTCATCATCTAAAAATTCTTAAGCCGCATCGGTTTTAAGACTAACACCACCTTGCTTTTCGAGCTCCTCCAAAGCAGCCCACAATTTCGGATCTTCATAGTCTTTAATAACAAAAGCTGGGCTTTCTTCCAACAAAAGGTGTTCTGGATTCCTGGTATATAAACCAATCACAGGCATTCCAGCAGCCACCCCAGCCCGAATTCCAGAAGGTGAATCCTATACGATTTAGGTAAAAATTATCCTAGTTGGCCAGAGAAATATTGTATATAAAGTGAAAATTTGCAATAAAACAGCATGAACAAACCTCAAATATAAAAGTGTGCTCTTTTGATGCCCCAATTGCTTCCAAACCCTTTAAATAAGGTTCCGGGTGTGGTTTTGCATGTTCACACTCGCTTCCAATTATAATAGCTTGGAAGAAATCTGTAAGACCGAGCATAGAAATCATCAGCTCTGCATTAGCTCTTGGGGCATTGGTAACAGCAGCCCTTTTCAAGCCGCGGTCTTCGATCCATTTTACTAGCTTGTTCAAGCCGTTCAAAGGCTTTATCTGTTCTTTCACCAATCTATAACATAGTTTTTGCATTGCATTATGAGCCATAGTAGAAGATTTATAAAAACTGCCAAATATTTGGAATTATAATTACCTCCTGAAATAGGCTTCCTTCTCATCTGTGAACTTCAAGCCCCGCTCAAAGTCATCAGGGAAAAGGGCCCTGGCAATGTCATCATTATGTTTGCCTGCTATATTCTTAATAAAGAATTCCTCATCTATCGGCACACCGCCATTGAAACCTATCTATTTAGAGAGAGCAAGAATATCAATTTAAGAGAAAACTCATGCGATGGTTCGCTCTCATCAATTAAAAGTTACAGAATACCTAACAGTTGATGAAAAGCTGTTCAACTACATATCGAATTATGATTTCCGTGAGTGATTTCAAGTTCTAAATGTAGTGATTTCAAGCACTAAAGGCCATAGTGGTGAAACAAGAAATTCAAAACTTATGATATGGATGTACCTCTTGGAGCATTTCACGGAATGCATAGTGGTGAAGTGGATCTGAATCACACAACGTTCCGTCCACATCAAATAAAATTGCTTCCACTGGAGCAAGTTTGACAAGAGCAGATCTGCTGTTTCCACAGAAGAGATACAATCATTTCCAAAACTCAAGGATTGTATGGTTAAAATATAGATACTACATTGTCTTTTGTGGGAGTCCCACACATGATAGTCACTAGGAACGCAACTTCACAGAATCAGTATTAAGTAACTCATATGGTTTCAACAACAATCACATATGCCAGAAACTCTTTAAACTTTTCAATATGCATCCCTTGCTAAAACCTCATAGTTGAAAACTCGAACTCATTGCACATAACTGTCCCAAACATAGGAAAATTTGGAAGTCACTTGTTCCACATTTAACTATTATTCATACTTTCAAAGATAATCTAAGAGAAGGGTTGTATTGAAGTATCTAAGGTCCAATCAATGATCAAAATTTAATCTTTGATCGGACACCAAAACAATAATTTCAGGAAACACTTCAACATCCATGTTGCATCATTACAACAATTTAATTCCACAACTTTACTAGATAGAAGTACATTACAAGACCCACACATGTCTTGGCATCATTAAGATGAAAGACATCAATTCAATTGATGACTATGGGTTATGGGCCTCTTGCTCATTTGTAGTCTGTCATTTGATTGTCAATTCACATCAAGGGAGGAACTGCTAGACAGCGAAAGTTCGCCATAGCTCACCATAAAACATACTCCCTTTTGTTTCTGTTTGAGGTTTTCATTTGCTTTTTGAAAAATTTTCGAAGCACGTATCAAAAACTCAAAGTTTTATAAACACATTTCATGAAAAATTATAAAAGGTATACTTCCTCCGTGGCTCCGATCCATTATACTTGCTACGTTTCTCTTTTTACGCAATCAATGTGTAATTTCGATCATGCTTAGCTAAAAACTATAAAAATTAATATTATGAAAGTATGCAATTAAACAATTCAAACAAGATCTTACTTAACTATATTTATTTCTTACACATTAGCCGCAATATATAAAATAAGTTAAATATGAATAGTACTTATAAGTCTAGTGTAGCGAATGGCTATTTGGCCCACAAATTAATTTGAACTTATGTTTAAGTCAGAATCCTTGTTAATCTCTAAAACACTAGCAATTTTCTACCCCTCACTTAGTTTTTGTCATTGTTAATATGGAAAATTTTAGGTTCAACTCACATAAAGACCTGGCCTGATCTCTGTTTCCAAATCTTTTTCCTGTTGCAAAGTAATTCTATATTTCCAGCACAGATGATGAAATATTATGCACACATATTTTGCCGAATAATTTAAAAAATTCCAGCTTAAATTAAACATCATAACGAAAACAAAGAAAAAAACCAATATTATAAGGGATTAAAACTATGATCAATCAAAAGAAAGACGTCATTTCACATATCATAATCAGACGCTATCTAATAATTACAGAGAATAGAAAGAAATCCAATAAGATATAATGAGTAATGAAGATACTCGTCCTCAGATAGAAATTATTACTCCAGATGCAATTACAAACGCGATAGCAAAAATTCAATAAAAGAAAGAAGGAATTTAACCTGTCAATCTCAGATGATGAAATCTCGGCAGAAGAAACCGTCATTGTAAAATTGAATGGAAGAATTGCAATCGTATGAAGATTGGTTTGGAAGAATTGATTGTAAATGGAAGAAGGTGAGAGGAAAATGATTCACACAGAATATTCGTAAGGAGAAGCAGCCAGAATAAAAATGTGGCACAACTTAATTGACAATATTATATGCCTTGTTACGTTTTGTTTTGAACAGCTACTCTCGTGAGAGACTGTCTTTCAAAGAGACGATCTCAAAACAAAAAGCCCACATTCTTACTTTCTCTTTAATTTGTATTAATTGGGCTATTTAACCCATATATCCAATGCGTCTCTTAGACAAACAGTCTCGCACAACAATTTGTGTTCTTTGAATAGTACTCCTTCCGTCCCATTGTTATTGTCGACATTTTCTTTTTGGGTCATCCCACTTTAATTGTCCACTTTCTATTTTTGGCAAAGACTTTTTACCTAAATACCTCAAACTACCCCAACTTATATTATCTAAAATGGAAAATTTGCCAAGAATAATCCCAACTATCATCCGTTGGCCGAAAATAATCCCAACTAACGATTATTTTTTTAATAATCCTAACTATTCATCGAATTTGCTCATAATAGTCCCACACCCTCAATTGGGAGATATTGTAGTTGCTTCAAATTTGAGCAGGGATAATGTTTCTGATTATGATGAAAGTGATGAAGGAGGGACACATGTTGCTAATGAGCACACATATTAGAAGAAGTTCAAATGGTACCGTGGGACTGTTTTGAGCAAATTCGATGAATAGTTAGGATTATTAAAAGATAATCGATAGTTGGGATTATTTTTTGCCAACAGGTGATAGTTGAGATTATTCTTGGCAAATTTTCCTATCTAAAATACCCCACCTACCACCTTTTCAATTATTATAATCATTTAAAATATTCCACTACCACCTTTTTAATTATTATAATCACTTAAAATACCCCACTATCATCTTTTCAATTATTATAATCACTTAAAATACCCAATTACCACCCTTTCTTATTTTGCATCTACACATGAAAGTGGACAATAACAATGGGACGAAGGGAATATTATGCATTGTCACATGGTTACTCGTGGTTACCTTTTTTTTGCACTTTTTTTCCTCCAAAATTTATTCAACACTTCTTTTGTCCCTATGAGAATATATATCTATTTTATTTTGGCGAAAATTAGTGGAAAGTGAAATTTAATTAGAGAATAAGATAAAAACCAATTAAATGATAAAATTAAGTGGTTAAGATGTGTTATAAATGGTAATTTGAGTGCACAATTCAAGTGTGCACTCATGAGTGACTATTGGAATGGAATCCTATGAGATTAAAGATAGGTGATTAAAATGTATGACTTAATGATGTGTTTATTGGTGATCAATGCAGGTTTAAATGGTGTATTGATGGAGGGCACTTAAACATGCATATTCTGATGGTAATTAAAGCATGATGAATGACACTTAATGAGGAGTTGAAAAGGCTAAGAAAAGATTCTTCACAAGGTGCTTGTGCAAAGGATCCAGTTTTGTGACCTTTTATGTTCCTAGAGGTGTTTAATATGTAATTTATTCTTAGGCATAAATGTGTAACACTCAATAATGTAATCTCTCCTATAACTAGGGAGCTCATATGCTCATCAAACACTAGTCATATTCTCTTCTCTAATTGTAATTCTCAATTGTTATAATTGATATCATTGACGTAACGAGCTTCCACATTGCTAGTTCCATCCCTAGACCCCTCTTCACTAGCATTTTTCTTTTTTCCATTTCTAACAATCTTTAATGATGTGGCCATTAAGCTTATAATAGTTGCAACTTGCAAGTCTTTTTTGTGTTAGGCCCCCTTGACTTCAACCTTCCTTTTCTCTTGTTTCCACTCCCACTAGTGGAACCATTCTCTAAAGACCTTTCCCTTACAAACAATCCATCACTTGAGCCACCCGGTGCTTTGTGTGACAGTTTTAAATTGATTAAATCCTTTTATATTAAGGCATTTTTCACATCATCACTACTCAAGTTTTCTCTATTACAGAGAAGAGTTTCTCTAAAGTGCTTGTAAGATGGAGGTAGAGAACATCGTACTATTAACTAAAAGAACAGGAAAATCCATGTGACATTCATCACATAGTTTTGTCACATGAAATAATTAAATTAATTAATTGTTATATTAATTTAACTAAAAAAGGTGATGTTGATTTTATTCTATTGTGTGACGTTATATCATTCTACATCATATTAATAACTCAAAGAACTGAAAAAATTCATGTGGCATACTCACAAAGATTTGCCACATCAAATAACCTAATTAATTAACTGCTATTTTATTCAACTAAATAAGGTGAAGTTAATCCACTCTATTGCATAACATTATATTATACAATTAACTAAAATGACATGAAAATTTTACGCGATTTTTACAAAGATTAACTAAATTGGTTAATTGCTACATGTATAGAACTAAATAGAGAAAACTTACAGTAATTAGGAATAAACAATAGTAGAGTTTATTTTAAATATTATACCGAATCATACTATTAACTAAAACAATTGGAAAACTCCATATAACAATGCATATATCTGAAATAGTGAAAAAAATATATCTATCATCAAATTGCATTGTTATATAATCTTGATAATGATAATATATGACCATATCATTGTTTATAAATCATAATACTTTTATATCTTAAAACTAATAAATTCGTGCATTGCACGGGGTTTTATACAAGTTACAAATAGATAACCAAGTCTTTATTATCTAATTTTACATCAATGTTTTACAAATCCATCACAATTGTGTAAAACGCATTAACAGAAGGTTTCAATGGTTTACCTTCAAGCGTAAATCGTAGAGTTTACTCTTCAAGAGTATTCTATTGGTGACACTCTTGGCCATGTAGAGTGACTTCGTTTGTTTCCATATCCCCTTTGTTGTCAACTTTGTGATAATCTCTCATAGGACTTCGTTGGAAATGCATGGTTTAATTGCCGATAGTGCCTGTGTATCAATCTCTTCCCATCTTGTTGTAGTTAGGGGTGTGCAAAATAAGACCGGACCCGGCTAAGACCGGACCGGAACCGGAACCGGACCGGGTGCATCCGGTCCGGTCTCCGGGTCTTACTTTTTTCCAATTCCGGGTTTCCGGTCCGGTCCGGTCTAAACCGGGAAAAATCCGGGTTGGATCGGATGAGACCGGATGCCATAAAAGTGATATTTTTATGTATATATATTTACAATTATTATGTAGAGTCAAAGTTGAGCAATAATCAGTTTTATCCCAAAAATCAAACTCTATAATTTGATTGAAATTAAAGTAAATCTGGATGTTAAATTGAAGAAGTAAACTTAAAAGAAAGATCTAATACAGTTTAAGATGGATTCTAGAGAGAAAATTAAAAGTCAATGAAATGAAAAATGAGAATCAGTAACAGCAAAAATCAAAGATCTAATACAGTTTTATCCCATTGCAGAGGAGGACAAGTTTCTGAAAACATGTTTCTATGCTAAGGATGTTACAAGTATACAATGTGATGTTATTTGTTGAAACTAGACAAAACACCACCAATGAGCAGTAAGCTACCTTGATAAAGAAAAATTTTCAATAGGATATCTAAATGTAAACTGGATTAAAGCCATGCACTGATTAAATTAGAGATTCGAGAGTCTTGTTAATAAAGGCGAAGAGAATTTATACCAAGTAAATGAAGCATCCACAGATACTCCCACAAAAACATATACAAGTCTTAATTAGATAAACTAATCAAGAAGTATATCTACGGATCGATTCCACCTTAAAATTATTATGTATATATTTATTTTAAAGGACTTAAAATATTTTTTTTTCAACACAAAATAATTTTTAATTTAAATATGTTAATTTTATAATAATTAATTTGCTAAATTATTTTAAAATATTTTATTTTTCAATTTATTTTTTGTCTCAAAAAAAATTCCGGTCTAACCGGTCTAAACCCGGACCGGACCGGGAGAATTCCGGGTTAGACCGGGACCGGACCGGATGGAACCGGTCCGGTCTCCGGTCTTAGATTTTTTGGAATTCCGGTCCAACCGGTTCCGGTCCGGGTTTGGACCGGTGAACACTCCTAGTAGTCATGCCCTCAGGTTTAAAGCCTTGAGTTCATAGCATAATAATCAGCTCCAAGAAATGAACAGTCGAAAAAACAACATTTGATGCCTTCTACGAGCACCTTGTGTAAAGCCAAATTCTCGGACTTTTAATCTTCTCCATTAAGTACATTTACACACTTAACTATCACCATTAAGCCACATGTTTAAAAGATACATCAATGCCTTCAAAAACTTCATGCATTGATTCACATTCTTAAACTCCACTTTAATACCCATCATAATTCAAATTTGAATGCACTCCATTAAGACACACTTAAACACCAAACTTTAAGTCACACTTAACTCATTCATATGATTCCACATTTCTGTACACACATCAATGCATAAACTTTATTTGTGCACTCAATTCACAATTACTTCAACAAATTTCATACTAGTGTTACAACATCCAATCTTCTCTACCTGTCTTCCTTCAACCCCTCAAAATCAATGACTTCTCTTGGATACCTCTATGTCATTGTTATGAACTGGAATTATGGACTAAAACAGTAAAATGCAAATTGAAAAGATAAAATGCCAAAAGAAAAATATACTATTGATTGGATGATAAAAGAAAGATTACAAGATAACAAACGATAGATTCAAGCACTTCGAGAAGCTTGAGGTCTCCTAAAAATGAGTATAAACCCACCCACAATGTGTTTACTGATTTTCTTGATACCAATGATCCTCTCTTCCCTCTTATTTATAAGAAAACTAACACATAAGACTAGATTATTCTCCAAGTTACCACTAACAAAGTAATTACCGAATTACCCCTTCGTAAAGTAATTCTTCCAAATATCTAGTCATAGCAATACCGGCCGCCTGAAGTTCCACCTTGCCCTCAAGGTGGATAAAAATTTGCTTGGCCTTCCACCGTCAGTAAGAAAAATTCAGTCTGAGAATAGTTGAGAAAAAAAAAGTATTTTGGAATGGGTTGGATATTCAGTTAGAAAATTAAGTTTGAGCTTCACAAAAAAGGTAGGTCAAATTGAAGATAAAAGGGGTATGGATTAGAAATTGGAATAGAGAAATTCTGAAATGGGCTACAGAATTTTGGTTCTGCCATCAAAACCCAATACAAATTTGATTCCTTGATGATGTCATGTATGACATCTTTCTCATATTCAAAAGCAAAATCTGGTAGTATTTCTTTTTCCAGCTGGATTCCAACTTCCTTCTTCATTCCCCACTCTCTCTCCTTAAAACCCACAAACCCCAAATGTATACAGCCTTCCTCAAAATAATTCCTACTCACGCAGGCTTCCATCAATGTCTTCTGCAGGTGACCGGCAACTTCTCTGACAGTCCATCCCCAATTTCCGACGACCCATTTCTCCGACCAACTATCTTTGTCACTCTCTCCTCTACTCATTTCTCCTTTTCCCACAAACCCTAGAATATTTCTGCTCAGCCTGCTGTTGGTAGTACCGCCGTCCACCATTTCGGTGCTTACGCCGCCACCTTCATTTTTCTCTCTTTCCGGCTTTGTTCCTCCTAGTTGTCTCTTGAATTCATCTTCAGTTTGATTCCCTAACGCTACCAGTGTACCTCTTTGCCGCCTCTCTTTCCTAACTCCTCCAGGACCTCCTCCTGATCCACAACAAGTCTGACTTGTATTCTCCCAGTCTCTCTGACTAGTGTACTTGTTTTCACCGCACCATTCACCAACTCCGGCCTTAACGAAATTCGACCCACCGTATTTTTTCTTTCTCACTTTTTTCTTTTTGATGTTTTTCATTGACCCTCTTTTTCGTGTGCACCCAGAGCCACTCCTTGTTTGATCCTTCATCTTTTTTTTCTTTCTTATTTTCTCTTCTTTGCTGTGTTTCTTTTTGGTGTTTTCCGCTGGTGTTGCTCTTTTTTCCATGGTTGACTTGCTCTTGATTTGTTTCTCTTTTCTCTTCTGTATACCTTCGTAGCTTTCATTGTACTTCATTTGCTCACCAAGATCTGTAAGGTGATCTACAATCTTTTCCAGATCTCCAACCTCCACTTCATCCGCTTCATGGTCTATCTCTTCTGTTTTCTCATGGTAAACAATGACCATAAGTTCATCCCTCGTTCCTTGATGGAGGATGAGCATTGAATACTCCTTGTGGCTACAATCATGTCCAGAAAGTTCTGTCTCCTCCAATTGTTCTTCACAAAACTCACAAATTCCTTTACCCCATTTTTCATAGATCTCCTTTGTTGAAGTTTGTTTGAACGAGTAAATGACATTTTCTTGGACAGCCTTCTTGCACATCTCCAATGGTGAAAATTCAGCCCCAAAACCCTCAAAATATACATCAAGATCAGTTACCTTTGTATTTTTTGGACTTTTGACATCTCCGGCGAGATTCCGGTCACCGGAATCGTACCGCTCTGATACCATGTTTGTTATGAACTGGAATTATGGACTAAAACAGTAAAATGCAAATTGAAAAGATAAAATGCCAAAAGAAAAATATACTATTGATTGGATGATAAAAGAAAGATTACAAGATAACAAACGATAGATTCAAGCACTTCGAGAAGCTTGAGGTCTCCTAAAAATGAGTATAAACCCACCCATAATGTGTTTACTGATTTTCTTGATACCAATGATCCTCTCTTCCCTCTTATTTATAAGAAAACTAACACATAAGACTAGATTATTCTCCAAGTTACCACTAACAAAGTAATTACCGAATTACCCCTTCGTAAAGTAATTCTTCCAAATATCTAGTCATAGCAGTCATCATGGTCCTAGACTCAAGTACTCCGAACTCCAGAGTTGCATCAATGGTATCATGTCCAACGATACCCGGGTGTTCAAATCCCTGAAAGCTTAAGCTGGGAACTCATTTGTCTCAACATTTTGTGAATCATACTTTTCCTATGGCTGCTAGATCCATCATTCGCAGAGTAATGTAGTTCACCCACACCAAAATCGGCCGTACTGTACCCTACTTCTTTGTGCAAACCTTTTTCCTTCATAAGTCTCCTTACTCTATCAACGTCTTCCCATCTCCCTTGCGCAGCATAAATGTTCGATAACAACAAATAAGCACCAATATCTTCCGGTTCCTGCTCAATCAGCCTCTTTCCAACAAACTCCCCAAGCTCTATATTTGAATGTGTATGACAAGCTGAAAGAAAAGCTCCCCATAAAGTTGCTCCTCCCTTTAAATGTATATCTTTAGCTAGCTCGTGTGTGTCGTTAAGCAGACCGGCCCTCCCAAAGAGATCAATCATACAACCATAGTGCTCCACTTTCGGTTCAATCTCGTAAACTCTATGCATAACATCAAAATACCACCATCCCTCCAAGACCTTGCCTGAATGTGCACATGCTGCTAAAACACAAGTGAAAGTGGCATCATTCGGTATTTGCCCACTATTTTCCATCTCAAGAAATGTTTCAAGAGCTTTCTCTACAAGGCCAAGAGAACCATAACCCATAATCATGGAATTCCATGACACAACACTCTTCTCAGACATACTATCAAAGACAAATTTAGCCGTATTTATATCCCCGCATTTTGCATACATTGTCAAAAGAGTTGTAGAAAGCAAAACATCAGGTTTAATCCTCTTGTTTCTTTCTATATAGTGATGGACCCATTTACCTCTATCTAACCTACATAGATAGCCACATGCTGTTAGGACACTTACTAGAGTAGCTTCATTTGGCTGAACTTTTCTTTGTATCATACTATCGAACAAAGTTACACACTCATCATACTTCTTACAACGCACATATAGGGCCAACATTGTATTCCAGGACACTACATTAGGGTTTGGCATTCGATTAAAACACTCGCGAGCAGCCAAGACGTCTCCTATCCTCGCACACCCATCGAGCAAACAATTCCAAGAAACAACATCTCTTTGAGGCATTGAACTAAAAAACTCTATGGCTACCTCCATATTCCCAGCTCCAACATAGCCAGCAAGTATGGAGTTCCAAGTGAAGACATCTCTTTCAGGCATTTCATCGAACAACTTGCAGGCTGTGTCTATCTGTCTATTCTTCACGTACCCATCAAGCATAGTATTCCAAGTTACCAAATCACACTCAGAACATTCATCAAACACCTTCTCTGCATCACCCATTCTTCCAAAAACTGAGTACATATGAATCAAAGAATTCCTAACAAATAAATCCAAACTAAACCCGGATTTCAAAACCAATGAATGCACCTTTTCTCCATCTATAACCAATCTAAGTTCAACGCACAGCTTAATTATCAAGGGAAAAGTGTAATGATTAGGGATAATAAACCCACCAATCAAATAATGATAATAAAACATAAGTGCTTCTTTTGGGTAACCCAAATTCAAATAACGTCTAATAATGGTATTGCACATAAACGCATCAACTTTTTCAAGCTTTTGAAAGAGCAAAACAGCATTCTTCAAATTATGAGGAAGATAAGAAAGCTTCTTTATGACACGACTAGCAGTGAGGGGGTGGTGAAAGACGCCTAAGATGATTAATTGAGTTTGAATTTGATAAAATTGTTTGAGATTAGAACACGCATCTAGTTTTTTGAGAATTGGGTGGTTTAGCGTCAATGTATTTTCTGCTAATTCATAACTGCTGATATCTGAGGATCCAAATTTGAGATTAGACAAGAGTTTTGGAGGGGTTATTGAGGAGAATTTCTGGGATTTGAGGCGTTTTTGGAGGGAAAGAAAAGTGAAAGATGTTTTTGGTTTGATCAACCTTATCACAGTGGTCATTCCATCAAATATGTTGTGATAAAAGATGTTGGATCTGTTTAGAGTTAGTTTTTGGTGTGCATTTTGTTTTTCAAAAGATTTTGGAGAGCTATAAAGAAGTAAGGGGGTGTTTGCTGGGTTGGAAGTGGAACTTGAGATGGGAATATAAGTTTAATTTCTAAATCTATTTGGACATATACTAAAGCAAAACACCGATCATATTATCAATGGTGATGTCATTATATTTATTAGAACAATTATTGAAGTATATGCTAATAAAAGTGTATGGAAAATATGTGAGTTATCATTATATTAGCTTTCATTAAATTGTTTAAATTATATGCGTGTAACTTTTCATTGTTCTATACATAATAATAATTTGATAGCTTTGATTTTAGAAACCAAAAAATTTGTTCTTTGAAATAATAATTTGCTAACTTTCGTTTTGGAAACAAAAAATAATAATTTGTCACTTACAATCTTATATAGTGATTAATAAAATTAAAATAATATTAAAAATAACATTATTTAACATCATACATAACTTATAAAAAGTATATTTAAAGTCAAAACTACATTTTATATTAGCTATTATATGCTATTAATAATTCATTGAAAATCAATAACTAATAATTTACAAATTATTTTCTTTGTATTTTTAAAATAATGTAAAACAATAAAATAAAAAAAATCGTGCATCGCACGGGGATTATCTAGTTTTATATTCCCTCCAATTCATCATAATTGTCCACTTTCTATTTTTGACAAAAACTTTTTACCTAAATACCCCCAACTATCCCAATTTATATTATTTAAAATAAGTCACCTATCACTTTTCAATTATTATAATCACTTAAAATACTCCACTACCACCTTTTCAATTATTATAATCACTCAAAATACCCCACTACCATTTTTCTTAATTTGCGTGCCAAATCCAAAGCGAACAATTATAATGAATTGGAGGGATTATAAAGTTTTGTGTTTGGGGAGTGGGAAATGGGAATGGAATTAAAGGCAAAAATGTTTTTACGGCTGCTGTACCACCTCAAATTTTATATGTGGTACATCTTACTAATTAAATTATGTCAAATAAGCATACATTAATCCATGTCATTAAGGAAAACTTTTTTTTTTAGCCTCATTTATGCATCCAGTTGAAGTCAAGAAGCTTTTTCTTATCTCCAGTTTACCAATTTCATGGGTTATTTGGTTTGCAAAAGCACTAAGCATTTGGATTTATCACAAATATTCAAAAACAACTTATAATAATGGAGAATGAAATTACATAGAAATTTGACATTCTCTGCTAACGTTGTCAATGACCAAACACAAACAATTAATTAAACAATTCAATTTTACATACTTGATACTTCACTAACAAATTGAGAACAAGCTACAATTTTTATCATTATTCCAAATAAAACCTGCAAATTTAATCACTAATTGAACAAAATTTTTTGAAAATTGATACAAAAAGCTACACACTGATATATTGAATTAAAGAGAATAGAAAAAAAAAAGTAAGAACTTACATCTTCTTTATTACCTACATGCTAAATGAAGAAATATTAAAATTTAATTCAAAATTTTTAATGTTGATTGTAATTACTCAGTACGTAAATTTATTTGGGTAGTTTTTGTTTGGTTAGGTAGGGGTGAGCAAAATCGGATATCCGATCCGAAACATGCAGTCGGATCGGATATCCGATATCCGAAAACTGCTATATCTGATATCCGATATCCGATTCGATCCGACTCGAATATCCGATATCCGGTATCCGACAATATTCGAATCGGATATTCGAGATATCCGATATCCGATGCCTATGAGAAAAAGTTGAAAATTTCCAGGCGGATATTCGAAATATCCGATATCCGATATCCGAATTTAGTCAAAATAATTTATTTATAAAATTATAATTTTATTCTTATGAATAACGGATATCCGAAATTACTTATAATATGCGGATATCCGATATCCGACTATCCGGAGTAATTTCGGATATCCGATATCCGATATCCGACAATTGAAAAAATGTCGGATATTCGGATATTCGAATCTACAAATATTGATATCCGAATTTGTATCCGATATCCGAATTTTCGAATCGGATATTTGATCCGAATTGTAACTTCGAATCGGATATCCTAAAAATCGAATCGAATATCAGATCGAATCATCGGATAATCGGATCATCAGATAATTTTGCTCAGCCCTATGGTTAGGTTAGAGAAATTGAGTTTTAGGGGTTTTAGGAGAACAAGGAGAGTATTAAGGCAGAGCCGTCTCGTTTATTTTTGGGCCCCAGAGCAAAAGATAAAAATGGGCCCTTAAAGACTTAAGACATAACGCATAATATAATACATCTTTTGTTTTTTGTTGTTAATATTTAATCTACTTTACAAAAAGAACACTAAAAACTCATATTATTTAGCAAAAAATGTAAGTTATATATAAATTTGATTTAAATTAATATCACTTATATACATAAAAATAAGTTTTTTAGGCCCTAAAAAACACGGGGCCCTGAGCGGTTGACCGCTTTGCACTTGCCATTCGACGGCCCTAATTAAGAGATAAAACTTTAAATTTAGCATATTGCTTAATAGACAAAGACACACATAAGGTCAATGTTGATTGACAAAATCTTACCCGTAATTAGAGAAAAATGGCCAGAGGGTGCAAGCAAAACAATTTACAGTCAACAGGATAATGCAAAACCACACATTTTAGATACTGATCCAATATTTAGGGAAGCTACAAGTCTAGATGGATTCAATATCCATTTAGTACCACAGCCTACGAATTCCCCTGATATGAATGTGTTAGATTTAGGTTTTTTAGGTCTATTCAATCTTTACAGCACAAAAAAGCAGCATACAACTACACACAACTGGTTGGGGCAGTGACAAGTGCATTTGAAGCTTTAGAACACAAAACATGTACAAATAGTCTAAATGTTCAGTGTAATTCTAAAAATGTTCAATGTAATTCTAAAAATGTCTAAATGTTCAATGTAATTCTAAAAATGTTCAATCTTTACAGCCTCCGAATAGCCATGCACTTTGCGATAATACCAATCAAATTTAGAAATAATAAATTGTCTAAATGTTCAATGTAATTCTAAAAATGTTCTACGTAATCCAATATTCACCACTTACAAGAACATGTACACTAGATATACAATAAAAAAGGCAAATAATTTCAAATAAACTTCAAAAGCACAAATAATCCCAACTCCCAATACCTAAAACGCCATCAAGTTTGGCAAATAAACGATATATTCTCGTACATCGCTAGTTACTTAAGCACTTATTAATATAAGTACCATCTACCATGGAATAAAAACTTGTCAATTACTATATGTGATGGGCGTTAGGTAACATGTTCGAGAGCTATCGTCACATCAAATCCTATTATATAATGATTGAATGGATTTTAACTCTAAAAAATATAACGTCTCAAAATTTCACCGTTACAATGTTATTTTACAAATAGATGTTATAATATTTAAAATCTAAAATGTAGAAAAAGTTCTTATAACATGTCCAGGGGCATAACCGTAAAAGAAGTGAAGTCGATAATTAAAAAAATACAATCAAGTAAATATCCTCTACAAGAGAGTGGATTTTCAGACCTTGAATTTGTAGAGCCATAAGACGATCCATTAGCTAATTTTGTGGAATACTTATCCATTTAAACTGTATAAAAATCATCAATCAAGAATTCATGATTGCACTATCAAACTAAATAACTAATTGATATAGTAAAACTTGAATAATACAACTTTAAACTATCAAACTAATCAATCATAATTGCTAAAATGCTAAATAGAACAAATTAAAGAAAAACCTAATTTTTTATAGCTCTTTTTTTCCAAAATGTAAATAATGTCGATTGACATCACTAACACCTCAATAATTATGCCCCTGTTGTCTCCATTAAAAGTTCATTAATACCCAATAAAAATTAGTCAAACCGAATATAAATTAGGGGTATATTACATGGTCGCAACGAACTTTTATAAAAGGCCAATGATAGCAAATCTTAAAAAAGAATCTTCACAAAATAGCATTGTACTTTTTAATTTAAACTTTCGTAACATTAATGGCTAAAAAACGTTAGATTAGCCTTGTTGGATTATAAAATTTCTCCTAAGAACCACCTTTGATTCAGATTCAGTCGAACTCATTATTAAAATTTTCTTCTTCGGATTCAAATAGGATTTCCCCTTGGGGCTAGTCGCATTAGGATTGAATTCAGTTTTAAGAATCATTCTAAGAATCATTTTATTCTAAAAAACGCTGCATTACCGAACAATGACTTTTCAACTATTCTCTTGAGAGACCGTCTCTTTAAGAGACGTATTTCATCTCTAGTTCATTAAAGATTAATGTCTACTCACCGTCTTAATGCCTATTTTCTCACAAGAATTTATGTGACATTTTTTAAATAGCAAAATGTGAAACAAATAAGCAAACATATATTAAAAAAAAATCACATTATAGTCCACTTTTAAAACTATTTCTCAAGAAAAACAGTTTTTTCTCAAATCTAAGGTTTGAGGTTGTTCGCACTTAATAACAGCGAACAACAGAAAAGGGTTCATAAAAACAAAAGTTGTTGTTTTTAGCTTGCATGTGTTCGCTGTTACTAATTAACTAACAGCCTCAAACAACGGCTTTGAGAAAAAACTGATTATCTTAAAAATTATTTTACAAAGTTTGCTATTATATAATTTTTTTTTATATATTTTGGAAAATTTGCCAAGAATAATCCCATATATCACCCGTTGGCCAGAAATAATCCCAACTATTGATTATTTTTTAATAATCCCAACTATTGATGAAGTTTGCTGAAAACAGTCCCACTCTATTTTAAACCGGCTGTAGCAGGTTTTTTGAGTATTTTTTTACCTTTTTTTTAACTTTCTTTCATCAAATTAGGTAAACCTATATTAAAGTAAAAAAAAAGATAAAAAAAAATACTCAAAAAACCTGCTACAGCCGGTTGAAAATAGAGTGAGACTGTTTTCAGCAAACTTCATCAATAGTTGAGATTATTAAAAAATAATCAATAGTTGGGATTATTTCTGGCCAACGGGTGATAGTTGACATTATTTTTGGCAAATTTTCCTATATTTTTTTTGCTTATTTATTTCAAATTTTCTTTCAAATACTCCTATCATTTGAAGGTTTTTAAAACCATGAATACCGGAGGTTGGGCAAATTCCCGGCCAAGTAGTAAGCCAACAGTTGATTAAACTGATTCCCAACATTAACTCAAAAAAAAAAAAAAGGAAAAATTACCCAGAATAATACGACCTTTCACCTATTTTCCAAAAATAATACGAACTTTCAATTAACCACCAATAATACGAACTTTGACATGTATTTTCCAGTGGTATACCTTACCTGTTTACAACCGGTTCTACAGGTCAAATTATGACCGTTGCTTCTCACAACATGTTGATGAAGACCAAAAAAGGTTGTGCAGACATGTTCCTCAACATGTTGTGAGAAGCAACGGTCATAATTTGACCTGTAGAACCGGTTGTAAACAGGTAAAGTATACCACTGGAAAATACATGTCAAAGTTCGTATTATTGGTGGTTAATTGAAAGTTCGTATTATTCGTGGGAAATAGGTGAAAGGTCGTATTATTCTGGGTAATTTTTAAAAAAAAAAAAAAAAAACTGATTCCCAACATACATCTGCTAAATTGTCATGCACTTTGGCCCTCTGCTTTCCTGCTTTTTACCCTCACTTCCATATCTGATTCTTCTTTCTCTCTTTCAACAAATTCCGCAACTCAAAAACCTTACTAATTCCCACAGAATGCCTTTATCTTTCATCAAATTCTAGATTTAATCGAATTATGCTTCTGGGGTTTTGAGTAATTCTTCAAAGGTAAAACAAATATGGCTTTTTCTACATGCAATTATGCTTTACTAGCTATTTCTATGCTTTTCCTATCTGGGTTTCATGTTTATGATGCTAAGGAATGTACAAATAGTCTTAATTATAATCAACTCTCATCAAAAACCTTGAGATATGAACTTTTTACATCAAGAAATGAAACATGGAAGCTAGAGATGATGAACAAGATGTCGAATGATCATTTTCATTTGACTCCTACTGAGGAATCTTCTTGGTCTAGTTTATTTCCTAGAAGAATTTTAAGGGAAGAAGATGAATCTAGATGGAATATATTGTATCAGAAAATCAAGTATTCTGATCAAAAAAACAAGAATTATCTAAAGGAAATTTCAATGCATAATGTGAGATTAAACCCTAATTCATTACATGGGAAAGCTCAACAGACAAATTTAGAGTATTTACTGATGTTGGATGTTGATAGTTTGGTTTGGAGCTTCAGAAAAACTGCTGGTTTATCCACTTTAGGAACTCCATATGGCGGATGGGAAGCGCCCAATATTGAGCTTCGTGGACATTTTGTGGGTTAGGATTCTTACTGCTGGTTTATAATTTGATTATCATGTCATGACATTGATTTACTTGTATATTTGTTTGTTCTTATTTTGCTCTTTGATTACAAGTATTAGTAGTGTTAGAATTCAATCCAAGAACCTAAGTAAAATCTTCACAAGACTAAGAATAAAGAAAATGCAATAATGAACAACTAAGCACCCATGAAAGAAATGAAGAAAATTGCATTGATTAGCCTTAGAATACAATCACTAATCAACTATAACCAATGGAAATGAAAGACAAAAGAGATTACAAAGAGTAATTGAAAAAACCCCAATTACACTCTCAAGAACCCTAATTTGGTTCTCACTTAATTCAATCTCACTTTGTGTTTAACCCACTTGATTACAATGTAAAGTATGTTCTCCTCTCTCTTAATGATGTATACAAGGAGTATTTATAGGCTAGGAACCAAGGGAACAATAAGGCTAAGTCCCATTTAAACAACACGTGCAAAACAGAAACATGCGACCAAAACAGTGTGTTTGCTCGACTGGAATCTTGGGTCGAGCATGTTTGCTCGACTGGGTCGAGCAGAGGGCAGGAGTCTTCTGTTTTGGTCGAGCCATCATCAGCTAGGTCGAGCCATATAGCTCGAGCAGGTCGAACACGTTGCAGCAGCATTCTGATCTTCAACACAGCAGCTACTGATTTGTTCCTCAAACCAAAAGCCATCACTTGATTTCAACTACACTCATAATCCATATTATCAAGATCTAATAATCCTCAATATCAAGACCAAACACACATGAGATTATGAGTCACACAACCTAACAAACTCCACCTTGACGAAATAATCTCAATTCCGTCAATAACAACATCATTGATCGTCTACAAACCTATTCATCATACCGATGAACTCCACCTCAAAGAGGTGCCCCTCCCTCAAAGGGAGTAAACCCATGACACATGAAACTAAGCAAAAGAGTTTGAGCCAGGCTCAAACACAACCCCGATCAAAGACCACCACAACTCTAACCATAAGCCCATCGGAACCATAGGACCAAGCACTCTCCCCAAGACAACCAAGCCCCAAGCTACAAAGTCTTGAAAATGCTCCAACCTCCTATCAATGCGCTCCATCTCATGACACCCCATGAGACCACATTCCACCAATGCTCGCTTACTCACCAAGTTGACACATCTTTGATCTAACACATTGCTACCCATCATTGTCATGTCATCAACCATCATATTACCAAGTGAATATGATACCCATTCCTTCAAGGTACACAAAGGAATGTCTCCACCTAACCTAGGTGACCACATATCAACATCACCATCCTTACCAAGAGCTACACCGCTATCGACCTCCACCTTCTCCTTGACGCTAGAAGAACCACAAGCCCGGAGATTAGCACACTCTACAAAGGAACTCAAAAATGTTGACGTGCAAGGATCCAACAAGTACCTCTTGATCCTCCCCGAGTTTCCCAAGAAGATACCCTTCTTGACTCGTAACTCAAATCCGTTTCCCATACAAGCATAAGCAATGTCACCAAAGAACCATACTCCGGAGTATTCTTGAAGCGCCAACTTCACCGCTTTGGCATCCAACATTCCGCTTATCCCCACTTGTAACCACAACGAATAATGAGCCAAACCATGTGGAGCGATACCCCTTCTTACCATCCATCCACATCTCATCCATCCACCAACATCCCGGTAGATACCATGTGATGGAACCAAGAAGCAACTCCACATCACCGAGTGACCATCACCAAGAGACCACGTTCTATTTCCAACACAAGATCCAATAGAACTTAACCATCTCTCATTACCTAAACCAATCTTGGATAGAACCCCCAAGTCTTCTTCCATCATATGCCCATATCTCAAATGCCCCAAAGAACCATAATGCTCGTCGGCCCACAAAGAACCCTTTGCCCTTGCCAACCCATCATCCACCGACTCAACAAGCTCATAGAGTGACCCTCTCTTCTTGCCCTTCATCACTACCCGAGACCCCTTAGTGACCACCAATCCATCCTTATCAAGAATGCATCTACTACCATCACTAACCAAGGCTCCTAGTGATATTAAGTTCTTCCTCATCTCCGGCACATGATGTACATTCAACAATGTAACCACCATGCCATCGTACATCCTTACCCTCACCGACCCTACACCCACAACATTGCACACCGCATTGTTGCCCATGTGTACCACTCCACCTTGAACACTAACGTATGTGGAGAATAAATGTCTATGAGGCGTAATATGACAAGAACTACCCGAGTCAAGAATCCATCTATCACAAGATCTTTCCCTTGACTCCACAACAAGGACACAATCATCAAAGAAATCACTATCAACTACGGCCGCCGAATCCTCATAAGAACACTCACTTTCTTTATCCTTGTTCTTACCCTTCAATGGACAATCCCTCTTCACATGGCCCTTCCTTTGACAATTAAAGCATACAATCTCCTTACTCCAAGACTTAGCACTACCCCTCCTATATGGTCTACCCTTTACTACAAGGCCCTCACCATCACGTGAGTATTGGTCACTCTTAGTTAATTGGTTCTCAATTAACTCCCTTTGTAGTAAAGCCCCCTTTACATCCTCAAGGGTCAACACCTCCTTCCCATACAATAACGTCTCCCTAAAATGCTTGTACTCCTTAGGCAAGGAACATAACAACTTAATTGCAAGGTCTTCATCATCAAGCTCCACATCAAGATTGGCCAAATCCATCACAATCGACTCAAATTCATCAATATGAGTTTTAAGTGAACTACCTTCCTCAAGATGAAGATCATGAAGCTTACTCCTCAATAGCAAGCGATTTGCCACCGACTTTGTCATGTACAATGACTCTAGCTTCAACCAAAGACCCGCCGTTGTCTCCTCCTTTGCAACCTCTCTAAGTACACTATTGGCTAGGGACAATTGTATCAAGGAAAGTGCCTTCAAATCCATCTCCTCAAAGTCTTCCATGGACATTCTTGGAGGTTTCTTGGACCTCCCCAATAAAGCTTTCTCCAAACCATTTTGCACAAGAATTGCCCTCATCTTGAGTTTCCACAACCCAAAATTCACATTTCTATCAAACTTCTCTATCTCAAATCTTGTCACCACCATGGCTACCTATCACCACTTCAAGATTCTACCAAGAACTTCTTATTTCTATGAATTCTAAGCCTCCTAATACACAACACAAGCTCTGATACCAATTTGTTAGAATTCAATCCAAGAACCTAAGTAAAATCTTCACAAGACTAAGAATAAAGAAAATGCAATAATGAACAACTAAGCACCCATGAAAGAAATGAAGAAAATTGCATTGATTAGCCTTAGAATACCATCACTAATCAACTATAACCAATGGAAATGAAAGACAAAAGAGATTACAAAGAGTAATTGAAAAAACCCCAATTACACTCTCAAGAACCCTAATTTGGTTCTCACTTAATTCAATCTCACTTTGTGTTTAACCCACTTGATTACAATGTAAAGTATGTTCTCCTCTCTCTTAATGATGTATACAAGGAGTATTTATAGGCTAGGAACCAAGGGAACAATAAGGCTAAGTCCCATTTAAACAACACGTGCAAAACAGAAACATGCGACCAAAACAGTGTGTTTGCTCGACTGGAATCTTGGGTCGAGCATGTTTGCTCGACTGGGTCGAGCAGAGGGCAGGAGTCTTCTGTTTTGGTCGAGCCATCATCAGCTAGGTCGAGCCATATAGCTCGAGCAGGTCGAACACGTTGCAGCAACATTCTGATCTTCAACACAGCAGCTACTGATTTGTTCCTCAAACCAAAAGCCATCACTTGATTTCAACTACACTCATAATCCATATTATCAAGATCTAATAATCCTCAATATCAAGACCAAACACACATGAGATTATGAGTCACACAACCTAACAAGTAGAAAGTGTTTAACTTAGTTCATCAATCTATCTACTAATTGCGAATCGAAAATCGAAACAACTTTAGTCTGTTTGGCTAATTTTGGGTGATTAGGATATTATAATCTTGTGAATAGGTAACATTGAGTAGAATATGGAACATGACTATGGTGTTTCTATTACAAGGTGTTTGATAATGGTGCAAAATATGACTTTTTGAAGCCAACTGAGCCAAATAGTATGGGTGAATTTAGACTTTTTTGGGGGGATAATTGTGGGCTAGTTATTATGGGAGTATATTTGGTAGTACGAATTGGTTATATGAAATCTTGTTTATTATTTTAACAAAATCATGTTGCGAATTTTTGAGAAAAAATTTGAGGGCTGTCTTCGATCGTGAGTCATTGGGACTCATTGGGATGATGATAATTGAGGGGGATAATTGTGGGCTACTTATGTTAGGGTATTGGTCTGCCTTTTTTTCCACCTTCCTCAGAACAAGAGGCAGGACTCATTGGGATGATGATGATGTTGTTATGCTGTCATTGTGAATTGTAAAGTGAGGGCTCTGACTCTGTAATACATGATGAAGGTCATTATTTGAGCGCAACGGCACAGATGTGGGCAAGCACTCACAATAATACCCTTAGAAACAAAATGACATCACTTGTAACTGCTCTGAAGGAGTGTCAGGATCAAATGGGAACAGGATATCTTTCTGCATTTCCTTCTGAGTTATTTGACAGATTTGAAGCGTTAAAGCCCGTGTGGGCACCTTATTATACTATTCACAAGGTACTGATCATTGTTAATTGAACTTCATTAAACAATCGTGTTACCATTTCGTTTGCTTGGCTATTCTGAATGTTATAGTAGTTCACTGGCAGATTATGGCAGGCCTCTTGGAACAGTATAAACTTGCCGACAATTCTCAAGCTCTTAAGATGGTGACTTGGATGGCTGATTATTTCTACAAGCGTGTGGAGGATGTGATAAAAAATTACAGCATTGAACGACATTGGATTTCATTAAATGAAGAAACTGGTGGCATGAATGATGTCCTATATCAGTTGTTCAGTATTACGGTTTGTTAATACCATTCTTTCTTTCAGTTGTACATTGTGTCGTTACTGTTTACTTGAATATCGAGGATTCATCAGTTAAGTAATGGAAAGTTGCATGTTCGATTCGTTTAAAGAACTTGGCTTATACCTGCATCATGCAAGCTCGTGTATAATAAAGAAGAAATCACGTCATGACCAGTTTAATTACATCAGGTTTGCATAGTCATTATAATGTTATTTTTGCATCTATGTTACTCGAACTCTTGAGTCTTGATGCTCGGACATTGGTACGGCACTTAGACACTTCAATTTAGTCCTAAAATTGAATACTTAGACGTATTCGACCCTTGGACACATACCAATATCCAACATCGAGTCCAAGTAACATAGTTTTGCATTATACAAGTCCGAGTCAGTTATTACCTAAAGCATGCCAAAGATCAACTTCTCATGTCCAAACCATATCAAGTAATAGCACCCGAGATGCATCCGTGCAGGCCTTTGATCTACTCATTTGTATACTGACTAGGTTTTGATAATTACATACAGGGTGATCAGAAGCACTTATTGTTAGCTCATCTTTTCGACAAACCGTGCTTTTTAGGAATTCTTGCAATGCAGGTATTCAATGAATATGAAATTTCGTTGCCCTTATCGATGATAATGAATATTTTGTCTGATCTACCTCTTATGTGTTTGAATCATCGAAGAATACTTATATGACTATTTTCTTGTTGAAGGCTAATGATATATCTGGCTTTCACGCAAACACTCACATTCCGATTGTCATTGGTGCTCAAATGCGATATGAACTAACCGGGGATGAACTATACAAGGTTAGAGGATATATGATTTTGGTCAAAACGATCAACATCAAATTAAATATTAGAAGGTATGATTCCAATTTAGTGAAGCTAACTAAAAAGTGATTGAGCAGGGAATTAGTGCATTTTTCATGGATGTTGTAAACTCGACCCATAGTTTTGCAACAGGAGGAACTTCAGTGTCTGAGTTCTGGTAATTGAACGTTCTTTAGCTTGTATTTCTCCTTTGTTTGATGATATAATAATTTATTGACTATTACTCATGAAGACAAATATGATTCCCTCAGGCAAGACCCAAAGAGGTTAGGAGATAAGCTACACACCGAGAACGAAGAATCTTGTACGACCTACAATATGCTAAAGGTATGCTTGAATGCCTCTTCCTAGACTGTTACGAAACCCGAATCCTTGAAAGAAAATGTATATTTTTCTTTTCATTTATAGAGCAATTTGATACTGAAATTATAATCTAACCATATGGGTATTCCGATCCCTTCGTATTTTGTCCATAGGTTTCCCGCAACCTGTTTAGATGGACAAAGGAAGTGACCTATGCAGATTCTTACGAGCGAGCACTTACAAATGGCGTCATAAGTATACAAAAAGGAAACGTACCGGGAGTAATGATATATATGCTTCCTCTAGGTCATGGAGTCTCCAAAGGAAGAAGTTATCACGGTTGGGGAACTCTGGAGAACTCCTTCTGGTGTTGTTATGGGACAGGTTTTTGATTCGTACTTTAGACTGAATGTTTTGGTTTCACCGCTGAGGTGTTTCTGAGATTCCTTCTTTGCCTTTTTTTTTTGTGAAGGGATCGAGTCATTTTCAAAGTTAGGAGATTCAATTTACTTTGAAGAGGATGGAAAAGTACCTCAGCTGTATGTAATTCAGTATATATCTTCCTCACTCAATTGGGCCTCTAGACGGATTTCACTAATCCAGGTTGTAGATAATGTTTTTTCAGACGATCAAAGCCTCAACGTGAAAATTAAAGTTTCAGCCAAGAAGGTAAAGCTACATGCTATTGCTAGCCATTTTTTTAGATAACTTGTAAAAATTATCTTGATTTAGTGGCCTTTTAGCAGGATAAGATTACATTTTAGGCCATGACAATTTGACATATAATTATCCAATGGGTTCGGGCCCACAAACCCATTGGTAATGAGCATTGACTTGCATACACACTTGATGATGTTCACTCTTTCCCAAAACCATATGGTATTAGGAGGCTTACCCGCCAAACATTATATACAAGTCCACAATCCACTAATTTAGTGATCTGAGATCTTCCTCACATGTGAAGTATTTCCTACAAGGAGAACAAGCCCTAACAATATGTATTTCCTTGATTCAGGGCTCTGGGGTGTCTATTTTAAATTTACGGATTCCTTCTTGGACATCTTCGACTGGTTTAAAAGCCACTCTAAATCGAGATCCTCTGCTTGTTGCAAACCCAGGTTAGTATTTACGTGCATCGGAAAATCCCAATAAGCATAGTGTAAAAACAAGGTTGCATCGCGTCGCATCGGCTGCGTTGTAAAGGTGTAAAACAACCACTTTTTTAAGCCTTACAATGGATATCTTACGGTTTCGACCGATATTTAGTTGTTACGATAATCGCATCATTCCCCTTACCGCATCAGCGTTCCGTTACCACGATCACGACGCTTATCGCATTTTTACACAATGCCAATAAGTAAAGGCTTTAAGTCAAACCTTGTTCAAGTTTACAGATGTCTACTTGATTTGTGCAGGTAGTTTTCTGTCACTATCTAGAACCTGGGGCACTGCTGATGAAATTGCACTACAGTTTCCTCTAATACTCAGAACAGAATTTGTACAAGGTAAAACTCTACAATATCATACAACTGACAAATAGATCAGTACACTAGAATGTTTCGACTTAATCAGGCTTATTTACATTTACAGATGATCGACCAATTTATTCTTCCCTTCAAGCAATCTTGTACGGACCGTTCTTGCTTGCGGGTTTATCTGATGGTGATTATGACATTCAAACTGGGCCAGTAAATGCTCCTTCCGATTGGATATCCGCAATTCCAGCTAGCTACAACTCCCAACTGATTTCTCTTGTACAAGAGAGCGGAGATTTCAAATTCTTCCTGTCCAACCAGAACCAAATGCTCAAAATGCAAGCATCTTCTCAAGCGGAAAACGATTCGTATGTGCATGCTACATTTAGGCTCATTTTGAAGATGGGTATTGTTGGGAAAGAAGGTTTTATTGGTAAATCGGTCATGTTAGAACCTTTTGATCATCCTGGAATGGTTGTGTCTTACCATCGTCAAGAAGCACATAAAGAGCTCACTATTGAAGATCAACGCTCTATTGATCATACAAGATCGGCTTATTTTCTCATTGTTGATGGATTGAATGGAGATAACAGAACCATTTCCTTGCAAGCTAAAGACGGTTGTTTTGTATATACTGCCATTAAGTACTCAAAATCTGATGTGAATCTGAAGTTAAGCTGCACAAATGGATCATCTTTGAACTCTACGTTTAAGGAGGCAACGAGCTTCGTATGGAAAGAGGGCTTCAAGAGGTATCATCCTATGACTTTCTTGGCGAAAGGATTGAGAAGAAGCTATATTCTCGAACCTTTATTTGCACTGAAAGATGAAACTTATAATGTTTACTTCAACATTACCAAGTACTAGAAATCGGTTGCTTTTACGTCCTGTTTGTAGATAATAACTTTTCTTTACTGGAATCTAGTATACATATTTAGAAAAGAACCAGTTAGAGTTTGCTAAAAAGTTCCTTTGTATACAAAAAGATTTAACTTTTCGAGCAGAAACTAGATCAAGGCTTGTCCAAAAAGTTCTATTCGCTCTTGTTAATAACTAGAGCCATGTTACAGCTTTGTGTTATAATTAATATATAAGTAGCCTAGTTCAAAACCGTGGCGTTTTGCTGGTTTGCTTCTACAATTGTTTCGTGCAGATGATATCCGAACATGTGCAATGGATGAGCGGAGAACAATCGCCGATGGCTTACATTCTTTTCGGTATTCTATTAGCTATGGAGTGAAACCAGTCAGTGCGTTGCTGTTCTTTGACATGCAGATTTACCCACTTACAATTTCCCTGTGTTTTCTCTCAGGTTTTTGTAAATATCTACAAAATTTAACAAATCACATAAAAAGTGATACTCAGAACCGAGTCTGAATAGCAACATTTAATATTTGAGGCTTCTTGTTTCTTGGGGCCTTAGGTGGTCGGCTACCGCGAATGCCTAAAAATCGGCCCTGGGCAGTGATTAAGTCAAAGGATTCAATGAGGCTACTCGAAAAGCTATCGCCAAAGGTGTCTTCGTTATGGTTTGCAACTCACCGAGTTTGCTGCATCTTAGTTTTTATGTATAAGATCTTTTAGAAGAAATTTCGCTAACTCATGAGTTGAAGGAGTGTGTATATACGAAGAGTAAAACTCCGTTCAAGTAATTGCTTTTTTTTTTTTTTTTCAGATACTCGTGTAAGAGGCCGTCTCTCAAAGAGACGACCTCAAAACAAGAAGCCACATCCTTATTTTCCTTTAATTTTGTATTAATTGGGTTATTTAGCTCATACATTTAATGCGTCTCTCAGAGAGACGTCTCCCACAACAATTTATGTTTTTTTTATTTATGCCTGCATATTCGAAGAATGTGGAGCTGGTTTGTGTGCTACTGGTTAGCTCCATCAGTTCAGATTCCTAGAGCCTATCAATTTGCCTTCATTTATAGATTGCTCATGTCAGTTTTCTTAGACCTCTTTAAAAAATGAAAATTCATTTTGCCTAATGTCCTTTTGATCGCAATTTTGCACGAAACATGTCAAAAACATAAATACGAGTAGGAATTTACCCCTAATATATACACGAATAATAACTTTGGTCGCGCTCTCCTTTATGGGTATGAGTTGTCGCCATCCTTCCTTTCTCAGACTCTAACTATAGTTTTCTATGACGGAATACATTATGTATGATGATGACTATAAAAATAATAACTTTGGTCGCGCTCTCCTTTTCATGTCACTAAATTTTTCATAAATGCGGATCTTCTCCCATGTCAGTCTCCAACCCAGTTTGCTGTAGCCCATACTTTCTAAATACACCTCCATAAGATAAACTTGAGGTTAGTGTATAATTCAAATCATTACTCCAACGACATATGCTATATTAGGAAGAGTAGGGGACAAAATTGTTAGAGTATATAACATATTCTGGGGCCTTAACCATAAGCTTAAGCTTTTTGTGTTGCATTCACACTTCTAGCCTAAAGGGTTCTCGTGTGAGGGGGCGTGTTAGAGTATATAACATATTCTGGGACCATGATTTGACACAATTTGGTGCTTGTATGGGTTAACAATCTACTACACCAACGTCAGTTAATAAATCAAGAATGCAATTTCTCTAGGAGATGAAGATTTTTGGGCTTAATATTATAAGTACAACAATCCTAGGGAAATATTTAGATCTTCCAAGATTATCTTTCATTTTAAATTCTTGGAATAACTTCTCTTTGGGAGTTTTGATCTTTTCCTTATCATCTCTTGTTATAGATTATTACACATGTAACAAAGTTTTTTTTCTTTAGGAATAATTTATGAACAAATTACTTTGATGATATCCAAACTTCTTTATTGTCATTGTAAATTTTTCAAACTAGGCCTTTGGAGATTGTTTTATCTGTTTGAGTCCTTGACATTTTCAGAAATTCTTTTTGAACCCTTGACATTTCCAAAAATTCTGAGACACCTGGAGGAGCATCCATGCAAACTTCTTCAATTTTTCCATGTAGATTTGCATTCTTAACGTCAAATTGGTGCAAAGGTCAATCTTTATTAAAGACTAGAGAGTTTATCACCTTAATAATATTAATTTTCACCCCATGTGAATAACGAGTTTGAGTAATGAACTCCATAGGTAATTAGGTATGATACCTTCAATTGACCTTTTTTAGAGGATTGATAGACTACTTATATCAACAAGGTACATATTCTTTTCATGAGAGCTTATTTAATAAGAACTCCAAAGTTAAGTGTACTTGGTATGGGGGACAAATCTTAAGATGTGTGACCTCTTGAGAATTTTTTTTCGAGTGCGCATGAGTAAGCAAGTGCGCCGAAAATACTTGTGTTAATTTGTGGGGTCAGCCTATATCAATGGCAGTCCGATAAGGTTGGGGCGTTATATTATTTTGTTAAGCATAATCAAATATTCGATCTGAGACCGTCTCATCATGAGACAGGTCTATATAATTAGCTCATTCTTTAATTGATTACTTTAAAATCAAAAATGATCGTTTCAGGGTTATAAGTAATCAATCTAAAACTATGAAAACTGAAAAAGTGTTTATTTTAAAATTGTAAGTGATCATTTTATAGATATAAGTTTTCACATTAAGACAAAAAGTGTATATCGGGCTAGTGTTATAGAATGATCTCACCATAAAACTGTCTCATTTAAAAATTACTAGATCTCATAACTATAACAAAAGAATCAAAATTATGGGTTGCAATTATGAATAGAAAGATCAAACTGCATTGGGTTGGCTAAAAAGCCCAATGGCTCGTAACCCACTGGATATATCTAATCCGAACCCAATTGTATGTTTTCTCAATTTTCATTATTTTTGTTCCAAGGTGCATTGCCCAGCACCGAGCTTATAAAGGTATTCAATTTAAATTAATTTTTATTATAAAAAATTAGTTTGAGCATAAGCAGTCTCTAGTATGAATCGAACATACGGCGTTAGGTTTCTTAGTTAAGTGTAGGGCTGTAAAAAATTGACCCAACCGGTAATACCGCCTGAAATCGACCTGTATCCGATCCGTTGATTGACCCGAGGTGCAGTGACCGGTAACCGATCAAAACTCGACCCGATGTTGACCCGTAACCCGACATGAACCCGATTATTTTAGACCAATAATCGACCGGTACCCGACTCGATAACAACCCACACACGAGATTGACCTGTCAATGTGGTTAACCGACAACTTAAATGCCAATCAAATCTTATCGATTTTATCTTAGGCTAAACCAAATTTGTCTAGTAACCAACAACTTAATTAACCAACTACAACTCTTCATTCTCCAATCACAAACGATTTCAACATAAATAAATTGTATAATAATTAATAAACATAAAGTACATTCGACATAAAACTCAATTGAATCGGACTTTAATCGACCCAAATCTTGATAATAACTGAATTCACAACTGAAAAATGATATAATCGATCCAAAGTCAACCCGAATCAAAATAATCCGAATTAACGTTAACCTAAAACTATAAATGACCTGACTTATAGTCTAACCAAAGTCAATTTGACCTGCAGCATAACCGATTTGGATTAATCGAACCCGATACAAATCAAAACCGGAATGGATATGACTTGAAACCGAAACCGACCCAGTGTGATATCAACCCGATATATACTCGTGCTCAATTGGGCCCGCAACCAAACCGAACCGATTCAAAGAATTAAATCACCCGGCAAAAACTCGAACCCGAGAATATCCGAACCCGATGAAATCCGACTCAAACCCGACGAGTAACGGAATTTACAGCCCTAAGTGCATCACCAATGAATTACATAGAAATTTGTATTAACATAAGTCTTTAGATAAATATTAGTCAATAGTCATAGCTTTTTTGCATTGTGATTACAGCATAAAAGCAGAATCTGGTAGAAAAATTTATGAATCATGCATATAGTTTTACCTTTTTCTCAAATGTTTATTAACAATTTATATTTCCTATGTAATTATTTTTTTTCTGTAAGAAATTTTGCACTACACATCATGTGTGTATTTTTATTTTTCTCTTATTAGTTCAAACATATTTAGATTAAATATTATTTGATTCGTCTCAATGTAATTTTATTAATTAATATCAAATATTTATATGCTTTAATTATGTAGAATTAAAAATATAATTAAGAATTAAATTAATATATTAGAGCAAAAGACAAATGTAGCAAATAATTTATCATGGAGGAAGCATATTGTTTGTAAGTAAAATAAAGGGCCTACTTATGTAGTAAGAGATTAAAAGATTCTTATAAATAGGATTAAAGTAAAATTATAAGATAAAAATAAGATTCCTTTGTGTGTTTTTTATATAATGAAATTGTCAAAAAATTAATAATAAGGTGACATCATCATTATCATCATTCTACTAAATTCCGCTAATTTAATTTAATAAGTAAAATATGATATATAAAATTGCAAGTGCGTTAAACAAAAATTTTTGTTCTTAAAACATATTTTTGTAGCTTATTATTATATCTTAAATTTGTACATTTATTTGACATAAATGTGATGGAAAAAAAGAGAAATTATATGAAGCATAGTTGGAGTATATAACATATATTGGGGCCTCCCTCTTTAATTATATCGACAAATTTGTTAAACCTCTATCTCTTTTGAAATTACTTACTCATATCCGTCTTCCTTTTTTCTCTCTTTTTTTTCTAAAAAACCCTAATTACTATAGTTGGTTTTGGGCTATCATCAACATTTAATTGATGGTAAACCCCTAATTTATTTGTTTTAAGCCTTTTTTAATATGATTCTACTTATATATTGGAATCTCTCTCCTCGTGAGAGTTTGGAGTTATGAATTTTGGTCTCTAGTTGATTTGTTGGAAAAGGTTGATGTGATAATGCAACAAACACAAAAAATGCAATTACTATCAACTACATCAAATTCAATTCTATATCAAGATTACAACAGATTCGAAAGACTCCCTCGTTGAATGTTGTATCAAAGAGCATTATAGAAGAGGAGATTCAGAATTGTCAGATTTCATACACGACGATCGTAGTTTTGTTAATTTTGAAATTTTTTTGTTAAATTTTTTTTTTGTATTTGCTAATATTTATCTCTGATGTAGATGTCGTATGACTCTAAATTAATGAATCGGGTATTATTCAATAAAAAAGCATAGTTGGAGGAAAAAGAACCGAAACTTTACTGATACAAGCGCCTTTTATGTTTTGTCTTGGTCCCAAAAAATATCAGGAACGACAGTGATTCCATATCATCATTCTTTACGTAGAACCTACCATATTTCTCGTCATTTATTGTACATTCAGTCAGGTTTTTTTTATTGTAACCGTAAGAGCGGTATATTAATCTTTTTAAATAAGAAAATATTTTTATTATAGAAATTATATTTTTAAAGTATTGATGATAAGAATTTTTTTTGATAAAACTTAATCAAAAATCAACCCAAGCGGAACTGTCGTGACCTAAAATTAATTAACCGTTTTGACAACTCTTTTTTATAAACAACCTAACCACTTGTAATTGATAAATATTAAACAATTTAGGTACAAAAGTTAACTTGTATTGGCTCCTTTTGATAAACTTGCCTTACTTTTATTGTGACCTAAAATATTTCAATAATCTTAACTTTGATTTCAGTTTGTTGTTAATGGATCCTTTAAAGAAATGACTTGCTATATCAGATCACCCCTCATCTTCTTCCTTCTTTATAATAATTTAATTTATTTTTCATTATCTGCTAATAATCCCACATTTAAAATTTTGTTCAGTAATCCAACCTTTACATTCTATTTGTTGCCAATGGAGCATTTAAAAAACTAAATGAAATTGTTATTATTTCCCAAGCTTGTGAAATTGTCTTTACATACATATCCCATCAACTAGTGGTGTTCAAAATCTGACCCGCTTGATCCGACTTGCCGACCCGCTTGACTTGACCCGTTGACCCACATCCTATATGATAGATTAATTTTTTAAAAAATAAATATAATTCGGATCTAGGTACTCGACCCGCCTTAATCGGGTTGGATCATCTAGTCGGGTATCCCCCGACCCGTTATATATATTATCTTTATCAAGTTGAAATTTATATGTTAAAATTTTATAATCAATATAATTATAAAAAATTAATAATAGTCGTAAGTTTTTCACTTCCATTCAAAGTAAAATACCCATTTAAATCGCTGTAAAAAAGGAATTGAGTATTTTGAAAATTGTGGAATTTTTAGACTTAACATCTAAAACCCTAGCCGCCCAAAATTTTTCTCTCTTCTCTCTCTAAAAAATCCTAACATCTATAGTTAGTTTGGGGCTATCATCAATTTTTAAAGATTGATGGTAAGCCCCTAATTTTTCCCTTTTAAGTTTTTTTAATATAATTAGAATAAATTTTTGTCCTCTCCTTGTAAGGGAGTTGTTCTAGTTATTCATTGGGTTGATTCTACCCATATATTGGGTTTTGAAGTTTCTCCTTGTGAGAGTTTGGAGTTATGAATTTTGGTCATTAGTTGATTTATTAGTACAGATTAATGTAATAATGCAGCTGACACCAAAATTGCAATTATCATCAACTACGTCAAATTCAATTCTATCTCAAGACTACAAAAGATCGAAAGACCCCCTCGTAGAAGGCTGTATCAAACAGCGACGTGGAAGAGGATATTCAGAATTGTCAGATCTCATACACAACGATCGTAGTTTTGTTATTTTTGAATTATATTTGGTTTTAACTGCTATGTACTTGCTAATTTTTATCTCTGATGTAGATGTCGTATGACTCTTTATTATTGAATCAGGTATTATTCAAAAAAAAACATGTATGGATGAGATATGTTGGATTATTATAAACTACTGACTAAGAGAGATTGAGTATCTAGCTTTTTAAAGGTTCCATTGGCAATAAAATGAAAAACAAATGTTGGATTATTAAAAACAATTCAAAAAGTGCGATTATTGGTAGGGTCCATTAACAACAAACTGAACGAAAGTGTTGGATTATTAAAAGAAATTTCAAAAGGTGAGATTATTGGCAAATAATTGAAAATAGATTGAAATATTCACAACCATTTTTCCTTTAATTTATTAAACAATTTTTTTTTATTTTCTTGATGTCATTTATAAATAGGGCAAAACAACTATGACCATTGTTACATTGTCCTTTTTCAATTAGTTTCTTTTACTCAAACGTCATGGTGAGGAAGATGACAAAATGACCTTAAAATGCATAAGTGTGAATTGTGAGTTTATCCCAAAGTAATCGTAGCATAATTCAAACGTCACCTAAATTAATTGCCTAAAAATTGAATAAAGTTGGCTAACTAATTCAAGCTAAGCCGTTAAAGTGGAAAATAATGATATTTGAACCTCAAGTAAATTCAAATAATTATGAGTATTTAACTATCAATCTTGAATTCTAATATTAATCACCAAACTCTAATTAATAGGTGTAATAAAAATAAAAATATCATAAAAACGTAGAAATCAAATGCAAGAAAGCATATATTCACCATCAATATCACTAATAAATTTATCGTAGTTCGGCCATTGTGAACTGCATCCTTCCTCGTTCTAGTGTGTTTATCGATGAATTATCAAGTTCTTGATGCATGTTTATCGATTTCGTACAATGTGATCTCTTAGCTTTCCAAGCTTACTAAACTCTTGCATAGTCGAGCAAAATCGGATGCCTAAACAAAAGCCTCCTAAAGACTCAAGGCATATACAACAAAAGTGTGTGTTCGGAGCTTAAAGGATCACAAAACATGTACAACATAGTCCCACCTATCATTTTCGAGGCTATTAATAATCAAGTATGTACATTTTTAGACACTTGGATTTCAGTTAATTAGAATAATGATATGTGGCACGATTTATAAATCAAAATACTTGAATTGTTGGCCCAAATCTTGTTAGCTAAATCTCTTAATTTGAATCGGATTCTCCTCCGGATGACCATTCTAAACAAATATGCTACGGAGCAGAAAAACTTGTTTAATTTTAGGCAACCAATTAACCATGCATGTTAATGGTTCAATCAGAATAGACTATTCACTATTCGTGGAAGTTTTTTAGTTTAGTTCTTAATGTTAATAATATGAAATTATATCGTATTTAAATTTTTCAATTGATTTTATCCATTAAACCTTTTATTTTAAAATTTTAATCATACATTTTTAACTCACTGTCAAAAGACGAACCAAAATAAGCATTAAGTAAATACAAAACAGTAAGTCTCATGGGAGACGGTCTATTCTATAGACGGAATCCATAAAGCCCAGCCCAAAATATAACATAGTATATTTGGGGTTATAATAAATTATTTGGGATTATAATAACTTATATTTAGGGTTATAGAATAGTATATTCGAGGTTATAATAACTTACATTTAAGATTATAACATAATATAATTGATATTATAATAAAAAAAATCAGTTAAGGGAAATAGGCTGGCCCAATTTTATGGTCTATCCTATAGACCGTCTCTTGTGAGATTTTGTGAATACAAAAACATGTGGCTTCATGTGCCAATTAAAAGGGTTGTTACAAAATTCAAAATAGTTGTCAATTAATGAAAGTAATTAATCAGAAGAGATATTAAAGGCTTAAATCTCAGAATCATGATCATAAATAATCACAAAAATGAAGCAACAACAATAAGATGCAGGGGCGGATGTAGGCGTGGTCAATGCTGTCAATTGACAGCATTCCACTTATATACATGCCCATTTCCTATTATACATTGAGGAAGAATGTGTCTCAGTTGGTAGGAGGTTTTACATTTGACAGCATCCACCCGGGATCAAACCCTCCTAACAACATAATTTTATTTTTTTCTCAATAACCCAACAGCACCCAAAATACCCCTGACATTTTCTGATTTTCCCTCACCTTTCCCTTTTTATTTTCTTTCTTTGCCGCCTGCTACTCCAGCTCTTTCTCTAATTTTTCCTTTTATTTCTTAATTTCTTTGACTCTTTTCTAATTTCCTTAATCTTTTTAATTTCAATTATTAATTTGTTAAATTGTTATGGATTTTTGATTTTTCATTTTTGGTTGATGTTGATTGTTATTTACTTATTTGTTAAACATTGTTTCTTGAATCTTGATTTTGTTCATAATCATTCATGAAGATTCATTTGATTTTAGAGTTAATCAATAATTCAATTTAGGGTTTATTAATTTAGGGTTCTTGATTTAATAATTCTTCTTTCTATATTGCTTAATCAAGAACAGATTTCAGGCATTGACCCAATTTTCTGGTAAATTAAGGGTAATGGGTTTAACCTAAAGCAGATTTAGGTTTTTGGGGAGAAATAATTTGGTCAATGTCTCTTCCAACAACCCACAACAAAACAGAAACACAACAAAATTAGAGAATAAATAGTGGGTTTTATTTATAAAATATATTTTTCCTTCATTTTATTTGGGGGAAGGTGAGTTTTGAATGATGGAAACTCACAAAGAAAAATCAATTCTAAGTGTAAAAGATTACCAGATACAAGGTTCTTGGGTACCAGAAACCCCAATAAAAGCACCAAAAAAAAATTGGTGTTAAATTTTTAATTATGGGTTTTATTTTATATTTCTTGGGATTTATTAGAGTTTTAGATTTTTAGTTTATTAATAATTTAATTTTACAATTGATAATTCATAATTGACTTAGGGTTATTGGCAATACATATGGAAATAGTGGATTAGTTATGTAATTCTACAATGATTGTGTTTAACGATTGCCGTAATTAAAATGTCAATTATGTAATTTTTTTTAATTATTATAGTTATCGACATCATTTGATTTTTTTCTAGATCCGCCCATGATAAGATGCATACACTTGCGTAAACAAACTGGATTTGTTATTTGATGATGTTGAAATGTGAACAAACATAGTAAATTGTTGTGTAGTGGAATAGTGGTATATATTGTTTGTTGCCTTTGCCTTAGTCTAAGGATGCAAAGTGTTTGTGTTTGGGTGCTTGTCAAAGTTAGTGCTTTGCCTCGTTTTTTCGCACGTTAAATACAACAAACCACGCATGTTAGTATGTTAGACCGCCCATATTATTGCGTCAACTGCGGTTAAAGTTTCTACATATGTCTTCATACTCTTGGACTAGTTCAATCTAGAGGTGTTCAATGGGCCGAATTAGGATCGGGTAGGGTTTAAATAAATAAGGGTCGGGCCGGGCCGGATTAGGGCCTTTTGTAATTAATACTCCCTCCAATTCAAATTACTTGTCCAATTTGGGTTTGGATCGGATTTTAAGAAAAAATGATAGTGGGGTATTTTAAGTGATTATAATAATTGAAAAGGTGGTAGTGGGGTATTTTAAGTGATTATAATAATTGAAAAGGTGGTAGTGGGGGATTTTAAGTGATTATAATAATTGAAAAGGTGGCAGGTGGGGTATTATTAAATAATATAAATTGGGGTAGTTGGGGGTATTTAGGTAAAAAGTTTTGCCAACAATAGAAAGTGGACAAGTAAAGAGACTTTACCAAATAAGGAAACTGGACAAGTAATTTGAATCGGAGGGAGTATGAGCTTTAAATGGGCGGGGTCTTTAAAGCCCGGTTCGGCCCAACCCGGCTCATTTTTACTACTGAAAATTATTTTAATCCTCATTTATAACAATTTAATTGTCATTTATAATAATTAGGTTGAAAAGAATATTAATAATTTCATTGACATTGTCATTTATAATATTTTAATTATACATTAATTATACTATGTACAAAAGCCCGTTTTCGGCCTTTTATAGCCTGCTTCATTTTAATTATAGTATAGCTCGTTTTCTGGCCGGTCCATTTTCGACTCGGCTCTTACAAATCACTTCTAAAAACGGGCCGGATAAGGGCTCAAAATGGGGGCTCAGCCCATTGAACACCCCTAGTTCAATCGAGAATATATAGGGTCTTATCTCAATAAAAAGATAGAAATATGATACATATATAGTGCATAAAGAGCTACATATAATGATCAAACAACGATATGATAGAGGAGAAACTTCAGGGTTAGATCTCTTTTATAATAATTGTGACTTTATAGAATTTCGTTTGATTAAAATTATTATGTATTTGATCGAATGTTAATCTGTTGTGGATTTCATATGATATTTTTATTAATGATTTATTAGGTTCATTTAAAAAAAATACTTATAAGGTTTATAAAGTGAAAATATCATTAACTACATACATTAGTCATCTAATTAGTATTTCGGTGATAATTTATCAACTTAATGTCTGTTAGAGCAAGACCCAATTCTCACATATATGGAGGGTCTTCGAAGTGCCGTGATGAGGGTGCGACGAAGAACAAGTGCATTGATCATGTGATAATCAATGATGATGATGATTTGATGAAGTATGGAAGGTGGGAGATTGATGGAATCAAAGGAGTAGCAGCTCGTGTGAAGGACTCGACCAGCCAAGCAGAGGATTCCAAGTCGAGCGAGACAGCTCAACCAAACTAGTAACTTCAAGAAGCTGCTCGACCAGTCGAGTCGACTGTGCTCGGTCGAGCGACCGGTTCCTTTCGTCAGCGTGCTTTTCTGTTTTGCATTGTAATGTTTGTGGGCTTTTACCCACTTGTGTTTAGGGCTTCTAATATGTTGATAGGCTATATAAGAGGGCTTAGAACATTATTATGAGTAATGTAGAGAGGCTAATACACTAGAGAGAGTTAGGGTTTGTACACCAAAAGAGCTCTCTTCTTCTTTGTATTAGTTTATAGGTGAACTCCATTGTTGAATGCATTCACTAACTTGAGAGGTTGTTCTCAAGTGTGAGAGTTTTCATTAGTGTTACTGAGATTATATTAATGATAAGATACTTTATTTGAGGGGAAGGTATCCTTTGATACCTCATAAATACTTGTGTGATTGTTGTTTGATTGTTCTTTTGTTTATCCTCTGTTTTTACTCATCTTTCACATTGTTTCTCTTTACCATTTGAGGGTCCAAGACCTTCTCTTTCAATGTCATTTAATATATGAGTATGATGATTGATTTATACGTAAAGCCCTTAAAACTAAGCCATGATCATAAATCCGAACTTTTTTAAGCTGTTTTTTTGAAAAATATTTGGATTAATGAGAGCCTCCCCAAATAATTGGAAAATAAGCTTCTATAAGGAAACCGCTATTTGGAGTAGCATTTTTATCCTACGAAACAAATGATTTATTTATTTCTTTTTTACCCTCCAGCAAACCGCTACATGAAGTAGCGATTTTCCCATTTCTACTAAAACGCTATTTCATGTAGCGGTTTTGCCCATTATTTTTTTTTCTAGTACTTGGAAAACAAAAAAATACAGCAGGTAAAACCGCTACTCCATTTAGTGGTTTATTAGAAAACAAAAAAAATGTGGACATAACCGCTACTTGGAGTAGCGGTTTACTATATACCATTAAAAAAATATCGATTATTCAGAATGATAAAAACGCTACTTCAAGTAGCGGTTTACAAGGAGAACTTATTTTTCCAATTAGTTTGAGGAGGTTCTTATTAGTCTAAATATTTTGAAAAAAAAAAAAACTTAAAAAACAAAAAAGTTCCATAAATCCAATTTGGCGAAGCTATAAACATGCACTTAACTGAAAAATGATATATAATACAAATAAACATTAAGTTCATTCCAAAAATAAAATTATATTGTGATTTCAATGTAAAGTATATATACATAATGGTATAATTTTTCCAATTAGTTTGAGGAGTATTATTTTTTTAATAAATATTATAATAATTACACCAATTACAATATAACTTTCACTTAGTTTTCACCAAATGTACTTTTTAACTTCAAAATTTCTTTTATATAATCATAAGCGCTGTTACCATTTAGGTGTTTGAGCGGATTTAAGGTAAATGTATTCATTCGAATTATAAGATTAGTTTTGGGCGAGTGTCATTCGATTCGATTGAATTTCAGATGATTACTTGTTGGATAGATTTAATGGCAAACCCCATTAGGGTGTTTGAGCGGGTTTCGAGTAAATGTATTCATTTGTTTAACATATTGGTTTTTTATACGGTCATATGCATTTGTAGGGGTGTCCATTTAGCTGTTTGAGCGGGTTCCGGGTAAATGTATTCTTTTAGTTATTAGATTGGTTTTATATACAGTCATAGCCTTTAGTTATCTACTTTCCTTTGGTTATCATATGCATCTGATTCATGTATAGAGTCAGCTCAGACTATGTCGATGTGTAAACCTAAAAAACAATCATCTTTTCAGGTGGGGTAACATTCAATTTCAAATCGGATTAATTTAACTTTTGAGAATAGCTTGGCTAGTCGATTACGATTTTTTATTTGGATCAAATCGGTTCATATTCAATTCAGTTCATCGAGCCAATTTTGATGTCAATAGCTACAAGTTGTATCTATATAGTTATGGTACCCTGTATTATAAGCTTTCATACCTACAAAAATAGCTTGATGAAAAGACTACAGCTGGTAGTTTGAATCAAGAAAAAATTGTTGTCATTATTAATGAACAAGGAGATATATCCACCCTGTTACAGATAAATATGGTTTTTTTTTTATCTAACTTAGGAGATCAGAGTAAAGTGCATAGGGACTAGGAAATGGAATTTTCTATATTTTGGTGGTCACTAATAAATTGGTCCATTATTAATTTTGTGCATAAATTGGTCCATAATTGAGCATGAATATTAATAGCATGCTTTCACTAAAGAGTTACAAAAGCTTACAAGCAACAAAAACAACTACCACTATACACACAAAAAAATAAAAGACCACCACTCTTATGTATTTAATGGTCCATAATTTAACTTGTTATGAAAAGACAATTCTATGGTTTACACAATCTTTTCTAATTTTTATCTTTTGACTATCAGCTTTTTCTGTGTTAATTACATCTCAAATACTTTGTTTTTAAGCGACTTATATGCAACCCTTTTCCTTCTAAAATCGTTGTTCTTCTAATTTAATATTAGCCTCTTTGCTAGCTTTTGCAACCAACACTAGATCGTCAGCGAATAGCATGCACCACAACATAGTTTCCTAAACAGAATTGATAAACTTATCTTTGATGACTGCAAAAACTAAAAGGGTTGAGTGTCGATCCCCAATGTAAACCTACTCTAGCTAACTGGAAAAGACTTTGTAATCCCAACGGGCATCCTCCCTTAAAAGGAGTACGAGTGTGGATTGTTTGTCAACTTACCTCACCCAGACTCTGCTCTGAGCGGGATATTAGGTATGATTATGATGATGATGATGTTGATGATGATGATGTTGATGATGACGATAAAGAGAGACTTTACAAAAAGTTGGTGGGGAGCCGAGCGACAAGCTGAGCACCCACGAATAGAAAAAGCTAGTCTGTGAAAAATGTATGCCCTAGACTAGGTGTTGCCTGAGTTGCTCACAGAAAAGAATCAACTCTTGCTAACAGGTCGAGGGCATTTTCGCCAACTCTCCTAAGGTGGAAAAGGCGAACGAGATGAATTTGTAATCATACTTTCTCCATTTTGAAATAGTCGCTGCATAAGAACTATTACCACTATTTACCATTTAAGCTAATTTTATATATTGCGAATTATGTGTTGGAAAAAATATAGTCAAGTGAGATCTTGTTTGAATCGATTCATTGAATACTTTCATAATATAAAATTTTATAATTTTGAGTTAAACATAACTTAAGATAAAAATAATCGAAGTTACTTATTGAATTGCGTAAAAAGTGAAATATAGCAAGTATAATAAAACGAAAAAAATACTATACAATGAAAGATTTATATGAGCTCTTTAAAAATAGATTTTGGATAAGTATATATAGAGGTGTTCATTCAGGTGATCGGGTCGGTTTCGGACGAGTGTCATTCGGTTCGGTTATGTTCGGTTGTTTGTTATGGCTGGTCACACTCGGGTCGGATCAATTAGTCACAGTTTGGTTAAGGATCGGATATTCGAGCTATCGGGTTAGCATCAGTTCGGTGTCGGTTGAAGTTCGGGTCGAGTGTTAATCGGTGTCGGGTTGTCATAGGTTAATAATTGGTTCGGTTTTGTCAGGTACAAATCAGGTTCGGTTTTTTAGAAAACAGAATTCGGCTACGTATTACTAATTACTATCGATCGAAAACAAAATAGTTAAAATGCAAATCAATTAGTGATCATTATTACTTTGTTACTTTGGCATGTTTGACCGAAAATTAAAAATATAAAATTCTATAAATTTTCATCTAATACGATTAAAAGTAGTTAAATAAACATTAACCATTGATTATTAGCTCTAAATATATGAAATCATGTATTTATTAGATTAACTAATGAAATGATTAAGTATAAGTATATCATACTTCTATGTTAAAAATTGATTCAGATTTAAAGCAATTCGATCTAAAATTCGTTTGGGTTAAGTCGGTTTTAGCCGAATCGAGTTCAGTTTCGAGCATGATTCGGTTCGGATATGACTCGGGTCGGTCATTTTTAGGTTTGGGTAATCTCGGTTAACGTTTATGTGTCGGTTACAAAACTCGGTTACAGTTCGGGATTAGCTTTCCCATTTTCGGTTGTCAACCAGTTCGGGTACAACATCGGTTCGGGTACTGTCGGTTTGATAAACCTGAAAACGGAAGATATTTTCGGATCGATTTACTTTCGATTTCGGTTTGGGTTTTTGGGTCGGGTCACTTTTGAACAGCTCTAAGTATATATATATATATCATTAAAGTACATTTTTTTCTCCCCATCATGACAAATTGACAATACACATAGTAACAAGTCTGTACCCTTAAAATGAACATAATTAGGGAAGGAAAACTTGGATTGTAAACATAACGTAAATGGAAATGTCTTAACTTAAATCACCATTAAAATATGACCTAATTGACACGTTTGGTAGCGTAGCTCTAAAACCAACCATTAATTGATACTTAATCTCAATTAATTAGGAGTTAACTTGATTTATATTGTGTTTCATTAGAAGTTAACGTTTATTTTGTTACCAAGAAGAGAAAGCTTATAAAATTTGCAATATGCTAATTAAAAATACTCATTATAGTGTTATTTTTACCACAATTTACCTATCAAAAGAATAAACAAAATGGTTGAACTGAAAATGAAAATTAAGTATATTAATAAAGAGAAATACCATTGGACAACTTTTTTTTAGAAAAATTAAAATTTGGACGGATAATACCTGTCCGTCAAGGTAATCGAACAAATTAAATGTTCTTCCGCTTATGTTTTATATATATTATTTTTATTTTTATTTTAAAACTATACAAGATAATACTCCCTCCTATTCAGCACAACTGTCTCATTTGCTTTTTGCACTCTATCCAATGCACTTATTCGATCGTTAATATCTGTAATTGTGTATAATCAAAAATTATGAAAAGTATTGAATAATCCTTGCATTGATACGAATCAAACAAGATCTCACTTGACTATGTTTTAACTTATAGATTAATAATAAAATACAAATTAAGAATATGAGATGAATAGTGTCCAAAAAGTAAATGGGACACTTATGGTGAATAGGAGGGAGAACAATAGTCCAGGAGCCTAGACTTCTTATGATTTAAATATAAAATTTTTAATTTTATTTTAAACTTATATCAGATAATATAATAGTCCAAGAGCCTAGACTCTAAATTTATAAAAGTTCAACAATGTAAACTTTAGGGTTTTACTTTTAATTTTAAAACGCTAAAACAAAAATCAAATTAAAAGTGCATTACTTAGTGTCGTATTTCACAATTTGAACAATGTGTTTATTTTTTCATAGACGTTAACACTAACTTTGTATTGATTATATTTTGAACAATTTGAGTCTGTAGATAGTTTTTATGTGCATGTCCAGTCTGCTATCCGTCCAGACTCGCCCATGAACATCTTTAGCTGGTTTTTGTAAAGTCTAAAGTATTCAAGAATTGATTAGTTATGGAATTTTTGATATGCTCAAAAGCCTAAATAGTATTTTATAAAAAAAACGTATAAAAAATTTTAAAAATTCAAAATTCAAAATATTTGATTCACAAATTCTTACTTGAGACTGTCTTTAGTAAAGACGGCTCTCAAGAGAGCACCTATACCTGATTTAGAAAACATCCCTACCCAAATTCGAATCCGATATTCAATATAAAAAATAGAGCTGTTCAAAAGTGATCCGACCCGAAAATCCGAACCGAAACCGAAAATAAATCGACCCGAAAATATCTTCCGCTTTCAGGTTTATCGAACCGACAATACCCGAACCGATGTTGTACCTGAACCGGTTGACAACCGAAAATGGGAAAGTTGAACCCGAACTGTAACCGAGTTTTGTGACCTACACATAACCGTTAATCGAGATTAGCCGAACCTAAAAATGACCGACCCGAGTCATATCCGACCCGAATCATGCTCGAATCCGAACTTGATCCGGCTAAAACCGACTTAACCCGAACAAATTTTAGATCGAATTGCTTTAAATCTGAACCAATTTTTAAGATAGAAGTATGATATACTTATATTCGATCATTTTATTAGTTAATCTAATAAATACATGATTTCATATATTTAGAGCTAATAATCAAAGGTCAATGTTTATTAAACTACTCTTAACCTTACTAGAGGAAAATTTATAGAACTTTATATATTTTAATTTTCGGTCAAACATGTAAAAGTAACAAAGTAATAATAATCACTAATTGATTTGCATTTTAACTACTTTGTTTTTTATCGATATTAATCAGTAATATGTAGCCGAATTTTGTTTTCTAAAAAAACCGAACCCGATCCGTACCCGATAAAGCTGAACCAATTATTAACCGATGACAACCCGACACTGATTAACACTCGACCCGAACTTCAACCGGCGGCGAACCGATGCTAACCCGATAGCTCGAATAACCGATCTTTAACCGAACCGTGACTAACCGACCCGAGCCGAGTGTGACCCGTCATAACAAACAGCCGAAACATAACCGATCTGAAATACAACCGAACCGAATGACACCCGTCCGAAACCGACCTGATCACCCGAATGAACACCTCTATAAAAAATGAACATTCAGTTCAAAATATCCAATTCTAATTTTAGAAATCGATCATATAGAATATTCCGTATCAAATAATTCAAATCGAATATTTTTCACACACCGCTAATGCACAGTACAATAGCTAGAGGTGTTCATTCGGGCCATCGGGTTGATTTCAGCCTTCGGGTCAAGTGTTTCGAGTCGGTTCAAAATTGGATTTTGTGTTCACATTAATTTTTACATAATTATAGATCCATTTTTAAGTCGGGTCAAATCGAATTCGATTATAAAATCGAATGTCTATCCGATCAACAGGTCTCTTTTGAATACCTACAACAATAATAGGTATCTATTATGTAAAAAATAGATAGGAAACCGACAAAACCTTGACTAGATTTGGTAATTAATTACTAATATAACAAACAAAGTATGGAATCTTTTTAATCCCAATGACTAGTTTTAGGAGTTTGCTTTCACTTTCTTTGAGTTCAAGGAATGGAACTTTACATCATGTGAACCTTTTTGTGTTAATTGTGATACTACTAATTATATCAAGTGATGTTAATCGTTAACTTTCACTTCACATTCTAATTGAAAATTATTGGAGGATCCTAGGCAAAATGGACCATCACATGAGACTTAAGTCAAATTTAATTACAAACTTTTAACTACATTTATTAATTCTCGGTCACATATTTTATTTTATTTTATTTTTATTTTTATATTTCAAATTTTAAACATATTCCGTCAATAACTTGTTATTTCTCAATATTTGTAGAAAATCTTTTAAAATCAAAACTCATACAGCCGACATATGGTTTTTTATTATGTAAAATTGAAATTTTGTTTTCAAAACTAATCGGACTACAATTAGATTCAAACTGAAATGTGATAGATTATAGTTAGTAAGATAATAGGACCTCATGTATGTTATATATACTCTAACACGCTCCCTCACACGAGAGCCCTTTGGGCTAGAAGTGTGGATACAACACAGGCTCTCCTCATACCTGGTGTTAAATATTCCACTTTAATGAGGGGTGGTTGAGATTCGAACCCGTGACCTCTTGTCACGTTGGCTTCTGATACCATATTAACTATTAATAAGGAACCATCTCAACCAAAAGCTTAAACTGATGGTTGAGGCCCCAGTATATGTTATATATACTCTAACAATGTAGCCTTGACGAAATCAAGGTCGGCCCTAAGCAAGGGCAAGACGTGCCTATGCCCAGGGCCTCCCAAAAATTTTAGATTTCAATTAATTCTAAGGTTCGAATTTTTTTATGTATATAATATTTTAGGCACTCATAAATAATCTTTCGCCCTGTGCCCCTACAAAGTTAGGGCCGACGTAGATGAAATACGCTTGTTTATGCAAGTTGGTATTCTATATTGGATCTTTTAGTAGAATATTAGTCGTACATTGGAATAGGTATATTGGTATATCCATATATGTTTGAGAATTAGGAGGAATAACTAAATTTGATTTGAGGAAATGATTCAACTTTTCGAAGTCAATTATAATCTAGCGTCTTTTTTCAAATTTTTTTTTCTCAAAAAAACTCTAGCCTCTATTATTATTAATTTGGGGGCTAATGCTAGTCTTAAAGTTGATGGTAAACCTTTAATGTCTTTTTTTTTTTGAATAATACCCGATTCATTAATAAAGAGTCATACGACATCTACATCAGAGATAAAAATTAGCGAATACATAACAACTTTAACCAAAAATAATTCAAAATTAACAAAATTACGATCGTTGTGTATGAGATCTGACAATTCTGAATATCCTCTTCCACATCGCTGTTTGATACAGCCTTCTACGAGGGGGTCTTTCGATCTGTTGTAGTATTGAGATAGAATTGAAATTGACGTAGTTGATAGTAATTGCAATTTTTGCGTCTGTTGTATTATCGCATTAAGCTCTTCTAATAAATCAACTAGAGACCAAAATACATAACTCCAAACTCTCACGAGGAGAGGGACTAAAACCCAATATATGGGTAGAATAAACCCAATAAATGGGTAGAACAACCCTCCTATAGGGAGAGGACACAAAATTATTCTAATCATATTTAAAAAGCTTAAAACAGAGAAATTAGGGGCTTACCATCAACCAAAAGGTTGATGATAGCCCCGATTTGAGGTATTCTTGAGTAAAAGATACGGATACAAAAGTAGAAGATGAAGGAGAAAAAGGAAAAGGAAGGAGAGAGAGGGAGGAGAGAGTAGTGCGAAAGAAGCTTCTTTGATTTAGCCTTTAATGTCTTTATTTTTATTATTTTATTTTTAGTTATGAATAAAATTTCATTCTCTGCATATTATAGAGTTATTTTTAGTTACAAATATAATTACTCATTGTGAGAATTTGGAGTCTTACTATCAATGCGATAGTAAAAGGTATATGATGTCATCAAGGATGTAAGTTCTCCAAATACAGTTAACGGTATCAAACCTATCACCATTTCAAAGCCATACCAGATCTAAAGAGCCCCTTGAAGAAGGTTGTTTCAAACAACGATCTAATAGATGGAGAACTTTAGTGTTAGATCTCCTTTATAATGATCGTGATTTTTTCTATATAGAAATTTGTTTGATTAAAATTATTAGGAATTTGTTTTATTGCTACTCTATTTTAGATATTGAATGAGATTTTTATCAATGAATTTTCATGTTCTTATAAAAAAAATATCCAATCTACAAGATTGGCACATTAATTTTAAAGATATTTATTTAATATTATTTTTTCATAACTTCAAAGTCTAAAATTAAGTAATTAGACTAAATAAAAAATAGTGTAAACTAACATCCACTAATAACTTTGATTTGACATGTTCATGTGAATTTCCATTGTCATACCATGTGAGCTTAATGCTTAAATTATAAGTGGCTTATGAGTGGTGATGCAATAAGCAACCTTTTATACCATTTTTGAATTTTTCTTCCTCCTCTCTTTTTAAACTTGTCCATTTTTTGGTTTTAAATACCATTTAACTTGTTTTTTTTTTTCAAATAACTAAATATAGTGGTTAGTTAAAAAGTCAAAAATTACATGTTTGCTAAATGGCTTGTGAGCCACATAAATATCTAGTAATTTTTAATCCACAAGCAAAAGGCTAACTTTATTAGCTTTTTATAATAATTTTTGATTTGTTGGTTCATTTTTCCTCTAATAAACAACTAATAATTAACATTTTATTTTACCAAACATCTCCCAAAAAAATTGTCGTGTTTAGCTCGTTTAAAAACCAAAAAACATAACCAATACTTTCACATAAGTCAACTGAAAAAGCTAAACAGACAAAAATTATTTGCCAAACAACTCATATATCTTTATCTCCAATAAATTTCTATTAATTTTTAGTCGCTAATTTCCTAATTGTTAATTGCTAAATGATAAATGCTAATTTCTATGACTAATGAATTCTAAAATTAGAAAATTATGATGCAATAAATCATGTCATAAATGAGTAAATGTTTTTTTAAGAGCTCATTTGATTGACATTAAAAATAAATTTCAATGGAAATTTGTAATTTATGGAAGCGTAGTTCCTTTGTCAAATTATTTGAAAGTTTTTTTTTTTCTTAATTGCACACTTAAAATTACAATTTTCACAGTAAATCGAAGTTTCTGAAACCCCCTTGTTTATTGATTTTCAACACTTTGTAGGAAATTTCATTTGTCAAAGGAATTTACATTTTCCTATGTGTTAGGCGCCACATTGTTGAAGGGAAAATTGTTTATCATGGTTTGCTTGTGGCGATTGGCCAAAGATAACGGATTTTCATTAGAAGTTGAATCTACAAGACTACAAGTCTACGACGACAGTATATATCAATCTAATAACATTCGTTTTTTTACGCGTATGAAATGCAATTTATAATTTTATATTGGGACCGAAAACGCATGCTCCTCTCAGCCTTATCCTAAATACGCCCTCGAATTCGTTAAGCATAAGAATAATCTAGTTACACGTAAACGAGCTTGCAGATTTTCCTTCATTCTCTAGTAGTCATTGGAGGATTTGAAGGGAAAAAAAGAGGAAGGAATTTAGAAGAAAAGAAATCACATGTAACAATCCAATTCTTACGTCCCCATCAACTATACAATTATACAAAGTCACAATTACATATGTAGACACACGTCTTCGTCAATAGACGCAAAAGTCTAGGTGTAAGCACACATGTGCTCGAACAAACGTCGCACCTAAAACCCTGTTTCTCAACTAAACATTAAGTACTTTTGAACGAGAAAGTATCCCTAAAACCTACTACCTTTGTTCCATAACTTTGATTACATGTTTTTTCACTTAATATCGACATTATACTTACATACATTAATATAGGTGCTCATACATATAGGTTGACAAAAGTTGGTCTAAACCACAAATCAAATCAGATCAAATCGTAATATTAATATTTGGTTCAGTATACTGTCTAAAAGGCTAGGTGAGGTTTTTCAAAAGAACTAAGATTTACGCTCTAGTCCCAATTATTTGTTTTTTCAGATAAACCAGACCGTAAATTGTACTATGACCGAAAATCATATGTTTTTTTAAACAAAATAGGTTGCTACGTAAATATTTTAAAATGTAGTTATGATTTATGTAGTAATATATACTTGAATGATATTGATGGTAATTGTATAGGTGCGAAATATTTGCATCAACTGTTCAACACATATATTAATTTGGACAAAAATACAAAAATAATAAATTGTAGACCAGACCAAACCAAACCGTTGAAAAACGATTTGGTCTGGTGATTTAAAAGCTTCGGTCTGGAAAATTTCTAGACATGAATTATTGATTTTGTATGACTTTACTGTCAAACCAGATGAAACTGGACCATGTACACCCCTACTCGTACACGATGGTTTGTATACTTTCGGCATTCATAATACTTGCTAGTTTTGATTTTTTTGCGCAGTCTGTTATTTTGATAATTACATATTAACTTATAGAAGTAAAATACTAAAAATTATAAAAAGTTAATATTGTTAAAGTATGCGAATAAACGATTCGCACAAGATTGACTTTATTTTCTTTTATGTATTACATCCGCATTATATAAAATAAGTCTGAATGAAGGATATTATCAGTAAAAATAATAGATCAAGTATTTCAAAAAGGAGAAAGTATATATCTTGCATTTTAAAGTACTAAACGTATTTATTTTAAATTTATTTTTATTGACTTATTGATAGCGAAATAAATTGATAATGACAATATACTAATTGATAAACAAATGTATGAATACCAAATAAACAAAACTAAGCAATAATACTCCATATAAAATGCATTACACTATATAAGGAGTATGACATTTTTCAAACGAACACAATACGTATGTCACATTTTGTTGGGTTTAACGAATACATTGCTCTTTATTCCTCGTCAAAACTCCTTATAGATGTCTTTTTATGATTACATATGATACTTAAATATCATATAATCTAAACAATTTTAAAATTTCTGTATGACTGAAGTTACCATCAACTTATTCTTTTAATATATGAGTAATATATAATAATTTTCTTGAAATATAATACTTTTGTATTTAAAAGCTACATAAGATTTTCTGTTTCAATTAAAGTTTCTTAGACTACATAGTGTTTTTTTTATGCTGAAGTATTTGTTAATAAAGCTATTTCATCAAATTTTCAATTTTTAAAATATTTCATCAAGAAACAAATAAAAGATACATTATAATCAAAAATTTATTTGGAGAACGATAAAGAATTATTACAAGAACGTTGTTGGAAGATTACCTAGATTTGCTTAAAAAGTATGAGAACTTTAATTAATACTTATATTAACAATTAAATTTTTGTTCATTAAAGTTTTCCATCTATTTTATAAGAAATATTATAATTTTATACCGATAACATGTATTATATATTTCAATTTAAAATTAATATTTATATATTCTTATACTAACAAATTCGTGCATCGCACGAGTTTCTATACTATATAATAATATATCATTGTATTAAAGTGTCATGTGTTAATCATCGACGTATATTTTTTAATTATGTTAATTATTATATTTATTAATTAATTGTATAAATTATAAATACTATAAACTTGATTAACATTCATGTAATTGTACAAAAATATATTCGTTTGTATATAAAGATTTCAATTCTAACGACATTAAATCAATCAAAGTGCACTAGTAGAATAAATCTAATTTTGCTGCTATTTATTTGCTATTTAAATCTCAAACATAGTAAATAATATAATTGTTGCTTCTGTTTTGACAATTCACAGCATAAAAATATTTTTTTGCTACTATTTTTAACAATAACAGCAAATAAAAAATCTTATTTATGTTTTCTATTGAACAATAGCAAAATAAAAGCTATAACCACAAGTCACTTACTTCACTCTCTTTTTTTCTCTCAATTGAAAAACCTTACACTGTTATTTACCCTTTTAACTCTGATTCTCTTCGCACATGATAATTTTTATTTGTCGTGGTTCTTTGATTAACAACAAAAAGCTTTTGATTATTTGCTGCCCCTCCATTTGTCGCAATTCTAGATTGAGCAACAAATATGCACATTTGTATAGTAGCAAATGACGATAGTTCTACTAGTGGTGGCAAGACTTTAAGAATGTGTCATATATCATTTTTTTTAACTCATTAAAGATATGTATAATAATATATATGATAATTAATGCATAATTCATATATTTGAAAATAATACATTAAATAATAAATATATTAAGAGGATACAAAATTAATGATCCATATGATTTCTTTCCACAAAAAAGTAGAGACCATGCTGATATTCTTATTAAAAACAAAGAATATATTATTGAGAATAATATCAATTAACCAAACATTGAATCAAAGTTATTTACTACTACTTCATATATATAAATATAATTTTTTTAAAATGATATCATATTAAAATAAATTATTATTTATATTGGTAAATAGATACAATTGCTTTTTGGCTAATGTTCATCAATTAGTTTTCTTTGTATTTTGTTATTAATATATACTCCCTCTATTGTCTAAAGTTAATTCTTTCCGTTTGAAATATTTTACTTTAAGGAGAAAGAAATTTTTGTTATTTATGGTCTTGGTTACTTAAATGCAATGATTAATTCTAATATGATTTAGGTTGTGACTATTTTTATATAAGTCACTTAAAATTTTTATGAGCAAAAATGATCTTTAATTTGTCGTTAAAACTAATAAAATAATTAAACATTTTTCTATGTATTTATATTTCATTTTAAAGTGTGTTATTAATATTCATCATCATCATCATCATCCTACCCAGTATATCCCGCACATAGAAAATCTATGGACAGGGTCTGGGGAGGGAAGGACGGCGGCAACTCATACCCGTGAAGGAGAGCACGGCCAAAGAAAGGAGTCCCCCGGCTCCGAAAAAGATAGGGAAAGGTAGAGATTACATACCTGCCACGTAATGAGAGAAAAGGGCACATAAAAGATCCAAAACGCATGTAGCCCAAATAGACTTAAGACGAGGGAACTAAGCAAGACACATAAGAGACTATAGCAGACAAGAAGAAACACGAGCGCCTAAAAAGACTCTAATGAGAAAAGCCTGAGTCTAAAACCTGGATATGCCGCCTCCAACTACTCCTATCCCTAGTCAAATCCTCCGAGAGGTTTAACCTGGATATGCTCGTCCCAAGTTTTCTTAGGTCTACCTCGACCCCTCTTACCTTCTACTATAAAGTTTTCTTAGGTCTACCTCGTCCCAAGTTTTCTTGTGTTATTAATATTAATAATATTTAATACTTCTATAAACTCGTAATTTCGTATTATACTCAGGGTACGAACCATTTGCTCTTTTACTCAAAATAAAAAAATAAAAGTATAAATATAATTATATTGCGCACAATGCAAAATATGATATGATGTACGTAGTATACTAATGTGTTCAGAGTGAAACAAAATATAACTATAATACACAAATATATCAGAAAATATAATAAAACCATACATCACACGGATATTATCTAGTATAATAAAAATATTATTAATAAAATATCCCAAAATCTTAGCGTCATAAAGCTGGAGTATTTACTTCTATAAATCTTGACAATGAGATAATAATAGATAGTTAGATATTGAGATCATAGACTTTGTCTTATGCAAAAAAAAGTCCCTATTTTCCTCGTTTATTTTATCTTTTCACATAAATTTCATGGCCCCATGAAAGAGGTGACTCACCCTCTCCAGCTATATACACAAAAATAAAATAAAATAAAATAAAATAATCCAAACACAAAATATCCAAATCACCCTTTCAACTGAAATTGAGGAAATTGCTAAGCCTAAAAGCCTAAAATTAAAATCAACCTTTTTTCCTTTCTTTTTCCGTTTACTTTTTCTTTTACACTTTTTAATCTAAATAAATATCCAACTAGTTCTCAAAAAAAAAAAAAAATATCCAACTAAAATAATACGAAGAATCCGGATAAAATTAAGAAGAAATAAAAAATTAAAATATTTGTGAATAAGTTGATTAATAAAAAATTTTATCTTTTTTTAATAAGACATATGCACTAAAATGTTAATCTCAATACAATGTTGCAATCACATATTTTTCCACCAAAAGTTTTAAGAGGAAAAAGACAAATATTGAACAAACTTATACTCTTATTATACTAAAATCCTTAATTTCAATTATACCTGATGCAATCATAATAATATTTTTCCTACTAAATATCCTTAGACGTCTAATCTTGACACACCGTAGCCAGTGTTCTCGATCATAGAAACTTTAGATTTTAGAAAGAGATAAAAGATGAAATATTATACCCACAAAAAAGGATCCAGTTAAAAAACTTCCTTTGCACGAGAAATGCCAGCAAAGAAAAAAATAAAACAAAATTAGACAAATAAACCTTAAAAAATGTTTTAATAAATCAATAAATAATTAGTTGCATATATTAAGATTAAGTAATATATCTTTTTGGCAATATTTAAATATAATACTAATTTAAATAATTTACAAAGAGTTTATAATTAATTTGAAAGTGTTAAAGATAGTGTGTTTGTCAATAGATTAATGTCAATGTTAAACATATACTTCCTCCTCCGTTCCATAATATACTTCATCCGTTCCATAATATTTACTACCAAGTGTGATATATTGTATGGAAAAATATCACAATCAGTAACAAGTAATATGGAACGGAGAGAGTAAATGGTAGTCCATTCGGAAATTCAAGTTTGATTTAAATTAGCAGCGTTAAATAGTCAAATACAAAAACGACGTCTTTTTAATTTGAGAGAAAACCGACGTTTTCTTTCCCACTTCTCCTCCTTATTTCATCCCCTCAAACTCTCTCTCTCTCCTCCTCCACCGCGCTCTGCTCATTTCATTTTTTTTCTCTCCTTGATCCACAAACCCTAATATCTAACATCTCTCGAAATTTTTTCCAACAATGTCGCATTTCTCTTGCTGATTTTCAGAAAATCATTTATTATTTTTTTCGGATTTCGGCTCTGTTTGTGAGTTTTTAATTTCAACTTCACTTTTTGTGTTGCTTTTGATTCAATTCATTGATTGAGAATTTATGTTGAATTGATACTTTTTTGCCGTTTGACTTGTTGATTTGTTTGATGGATCTTTATGTATTTGAAATCTGAGTAAGTTTTGATTGGTAATTTTGGTGATCTATTTGTGATCTGATCGTTAAATTAGTTGAATTTTTTGAATTTGTCATTGTTCTCTTAAAATGACGGTTGATAGCGCGGTTAAGATTGAAGGAGAGGAGAAGCATGGTTTGGAGGTGAAGAGTTCGTGTGAGGATCTACCTCCGACAAATGTCGGTGGAGGTGGAACTAGTTTTGAGTGTAATGGTGGTGATGGAAAGGATGATTATGTTTTTGTTAATGGTAGTGATGTTGCTTTGGATGATCATGGAGAAGTCGAAGGGAATGATGTTGCTCCATGTCAAGGCAAATTGGAAGGCGGTGATCAATTGGATATTTGCAATCGTAAGTTAAATAATGGTGGTGAATTGGAGACCGAGACCGGTGTTTCCGTGGAAGAGGAGAGTGAGGGCGGTGAGCTGGTTGAGGTGAATGGAGAGATCAAGTCGGATGATGAGAAGGAAATTCAGAATGATGAATTGGTAGATGAGACCGGTGATGGGAATACTGTTGATGTTAATGATAGAGGTTCGGAAGTAGTGGAGGAAAGTTGTCTAAAATTGAATGGAGAGATCCAGTCGGATAATGAGAACAAAATTGAGAATGATGAATTGGCAGATGAGACTGGTGATGGGATCAGTGTTGATGTTAATGATAGAGATTTGGAAGTAGTGGAGGAAAGTTGTCTAAAGGTGAATGGAGAGATCAAGTCGGAGAATGAGAACAAAATTAAGGATGATGAATTGATAGATGAGACTGGTGATGGGAATAGTGTTGATGTTAACGATAGAGATTTGGAGGAAAGTTGTCTAAAGGTGAATGGAGAAATCAAGTCGGAGAGTGAGGAAAAAATCGAGGATGGGGAAATGGCAGTTGAGAGTGGTGACAAGAATAATGTTGATAGTGAGGTTGATGATAAGGATAGAGATTTGGGAGTAGTGGAGGAACGATGTGTAGAGTTTGTTGAGGATGAAGTTAAGGATGGGGGATTTGGTGTTGTGAGAGGAGATGATGATAATACATTCGTTGGTGGCATTTGTCATCCTACGTTTGATGATGATGATGAAAATAGGAAGTTGCTTGTTGTAGATGGATCTGAGAAGGTGCAAAATGGGATTATAGTTAAAGAGCCTGAGCTATATGTAACTGAGGGTGAAATTGAGGAGCAGCATCATGATGGGAAAGAGAATCAAACTAAGCAATTGGAGATTTTGGAGAATGAGGTAGGGGATCCTGAGGAGATCAACAATGATGTTAATTCTTATATAGATGAGAATTTGGTTACAGAAACCGTGCCCAGGGATAGTGTCATTGATCAATCGGAACCTCTTGGGGTAGATGCCAGCCATATGTCTCAAGAAGAGGACAGTACCAAAACACCACCATCAGAAGGTGAATCTAAGGCCTCAAATAGTGGGAATATGTTATTTTCGGTGGATGATGCACCCACTGAGATGCAGTCAGCAAACTGTGAGCAACTACATTTAAAACCTGCTGACAGTGGGAATCTAGTTCCAGGTGAAGAAAAGGCTGAACTTATGGGACAAGAATCAGATCCATCAAGAGGCTCCCATGATGTTAACTCTTTGGATTCAGAGGCTACTGTATCTGAACTGCAGCAGAATGACGAGAAAAAAGATGCTTCAGGCTTAATCGGAAATTTAGATGAATGTCTGGAGAATATACAAGATGTCCATAAGATGTCTGAAGGAGCAGATGATCAGAGTAAGTTAGAGTTGATTGAGTCAGAGTTGGATGTTCAAGTACTAAAAAGTATTGTGCCATCTGATGAAATCACTACTGAATTGATGCCAGAAGCTAAACCAAACCTTGAAATTTTAGCAGAGGATATACAATCTGGTGAATCACACAAGCCTGTGATTGGTCATGACCTGCACATTGCTGATGGAGAAGGAAAAGCAGAGTTGAGTATTCAAATGGATGGCGGCCTAGAATCTTCAGCGGCTTCTGTTGTAGATAATATGGCAGACGAGACTGAATTAGTTGATGTAATTGACAAGAAAGTTCTTGTTGAGGATGCGAATGTAGGAGAAGTTGGAACTGGTGAAGCGACCAACCAGCTGATACTCAAGTCTTCAGATGAGGCAGCCTCTGATGACGAACTCAAAGATCAAGATGCTTGTCATCTTGAAATCAGTGTTTCAGGGAACGAAGTTTCTGGTCCTGAAGGCTCTCGTGATTCTGAAAGTTGCTTGAGATCTGAAGATGGTGATACAGCTGTACCTGTCGGACCTGTTGGCAGTGAGATGGACTTACCTGTTCCTTGTGACGCAGACATTACAAGAGAACAAGGAGTTGAGTATGCTATGTATACTGGTGATGATTGCGTTAGTTGCTCTGCTGTTGAATCTTCTCAGCCCAACATGGAAAATAGCAACCATGACCTTCCTTGTCCTGGTAATGGTACCGAAGTAGTAATGAAACCTGTAAATGATGAGGCTGATGTGGTAAGCAAGAGTAGTAGGGATTCGGTGGACATTTTGAAACCCAATATCAGCTTTGGTTCCTTTGAGTGTACAGCACCTTTTTTGCATAATGATCTTATTAATATTCAAGCTGATGTTTTGACTCGATCAAATGAATCCACTACCACCAAATCAGATTTTTCTGCTGAGATACCCAATTCAATTGCTGGCAATGCAAATGGTTTCACCTTTCCAAAGGCTGAGGCCAATGGGGTACATTTTACAGATTCCAGCCGTAATACGGGTGATGGAGTTGTGAATTCAGAGAAGATTAATACGGGTGAGGTTTCAGCGTCTGCTCAGGAGGGATCGTGGGCTGATTCTGTTGATGGACTAGATGCCAATCCTGATTTGGTAAGAAGTCCATTCTACTACTTGATCAGGCTCCCAAGATTTGATGATGTGAAGCTAAGTCAGCAGATCAAACAAAAAGAGATTGAAGTAAATAAAAAGACACTGGAAAGAGATGCTGTTCGTAAGGTTTATCGGGAGAAAAAGGTGAAACATACTGCAAACGGTTGTCTAGTGGCTTTTTTGTTCTTTGTCTTCTTACTTATTGATAAATTTATTTATTTGTTTATATGAACAGGCTGCTTTCTGGGAAATGAAATCTAATTATGACACCTCCAAATCTGAAGAGAGAGCTGCATATAACTTGATGACTGCCAAAAAGCGGGAAATTGACTCCTCCCAGTCTTTGATAAACCTTGCCAAGAATGCAGTTACAGTTGAATATGTTGATGGTCAGGTAGGCATTTTGTAAAATGACATTTCCTGATGTGTTTTATAGTATATGTGAATGTGAGACATTTTTTAAACAAAGATTTTATGTACTTTTGTATCTAAACAGATACTTAATTTGGAGCGGAAGATACAACATGAAACCATGAGTTTGACAGAAGAGAAAAAACTGATCCGTGAAATAAAGCAATTGAACCAACAGCGTGAACATCTTGCTGCTAATACTCAGAGGCAACAAGAACTCTATCAGGCGATGGGTCGAAGAGCTGAAACAGAGGAAAGATTAAAGGTATGAACTGCGTTTTCTTTTTTGTTTTCTTTTTTTATGTTCCACAACATAATTACTGAATCTCCCTGATTTATTTTGATTTGCAATACAGGTCTTAAAGAAAGAATTGGATGCTCTAAAAGATAGCTATTCCAAAGCATGTGAAAGTTGTAAAGCTGTTAAGAAGCCATATGATGAACAAAGTGCCTTGCTAAATAATTTAAAAGTTGAACTCTCATCACTTGATAATATTCGACAAGAAGCATATAGTCAGTTGCAGGACCTGAAACAGCAAGCACTTGAAAAGGTTCGTTTTCTCTATATAATGATGTTTAATGTGGTTCTTTTCAACAAACTTTGGTTTTACAGTTTAATGGTTAAGTGACTACTCTTATTGTTTTAACAAAAGTGACACCATCTCATGCCTAGGTGTATACTTTCCTTGACTTTGTGATTACAGGGAGTTGGATGTCGTGGGCTTCTTGTATGACACATAGTGTTTTACAAGCTAATGCATTTTTTCTTTTTCTTTTTTTTTTTTGCTTATTCGATTTGATTGCTGAAATGTGTTTATTATTACTTCATTACTTGTCCCTAGTACATGTATATTTCCCAAGAAACCGGCTTATCAAGAAAAATGGCTTCCTGCAATATAAGCCGTTATTGATGTGTTTCTTTTCTAAGCTGAGACTGCATGTTAAACATGTTTTTTGGTTCTTGGGATGTCTTCTGAAATGAAATGCGACAGATATAAGTTCTAGCTATTTAAATGATCTTGTGCTTTTGTTTTTTTAAATGGCAGAACAAGCTGTTCTATGGTTACAAGGATGATGCCAAAAAAGCTTATGCTTATGCTGAGAGTGGTAAATTGGAAAATCTTGAACAACATTGTGTAAATCAGGTATGGCTAGAATTGCAATACTGCAATTTTTGAAAAGGCACTATCTTGTTTTGTCTAGTTTCATATTTCATTGACGAGCTTTTTCCATTTCTTTCGTCAAGGTGGAGAAATTCATGGAACTTTGGAATAAAAATGAGGAGTTCCGGAAGGAATACATCAAATGCAACATGAAGAGTACGTTGAGGAGATTTAGAACGCTGGATGGTCGATCTCTTGGCCCTGATGAAGAGCCTCCATCATTTGTGAATGTTTCTGATTATAGATCAAACACCTCGGCTAAGGTCAATTTGACTGAGACTGTTTCCTTGGAAAGAGATTTTCCTTTAATTGAGAAAAAAGTGGAAGAGGAATCTTCAAAGAAAGTTGTAGAGCAGAAGATAAAACCCGCCCTTGTAAAAAACAAGGGTGAACCTACAACAAAAAACAGCTTAGCAGAACCATCAGGTAAAATTGAGCAAGAAGAGAAGATTGATGAGCAAAAGTTGACAAAAGAGGAAGAAGAGGCTGCCAGGATTGCGGAGGAAAGAAAACGACAACAGGAGGCTGCCGAATTAAGAGAAAAACGTAGGTTAGAGGAGAAAGTTAAAGCTCAAGAAGCACTGGAGAGGAAAGAAAGAATGGCAAAGAAAGCCAAAGCGAGGGCAGAATTTAAAGCTAAAAAGGAAGCTGAAGAAAAGAAAAAGGTTAATCTCTCTATAAACCTGTTCAAAACTGTGTTTAACTCTCAAAGCCTGAAAATTCTTCGTAAAATTGCATTTCAAACGGACTTTATCCTACCTAACGACTAACCCTACAAAATTCATGCGATGTAATTATGTCGGTTCCTATTAAAAATCACTTTTGGTACCTGAAAAGATTAGATTGCATAACCCAATCCTTCAATTAACCTGAATTAAGATCAAAATTTGTGAATAAAGTTCCTCTATCTCTTCTTCTTTTCCATGCCTTTTCTGAAATAACGCTTTTTGACAGTTAATGTGCCTTCCCAAGTGTTATTAATTGATTGAGTTTATGCAGGAGATGGATAAACGGGCAAAGAAGAAAGGAAAGAAGGGCCTTGCATCCTCAACATCTGAAACTGAGCCTAGTCAATTGGCAGAACCGTCATCACCTGGAACAAGCAGAGAATCGGAAGTTACCGAGAATCCACCTGCTCCAGTGGCAAAGAAGTCCCACAAACCTGCATTATATACGAAGCAGGTAAAGACGATAAAATCAATTCCTGCTCCCCCTGCTCCTCTCCGCAATCGGAGCAAGAGAAGGATACCACAATGGGCATGGTGGTTAGTGTTTGCTATATTGTCTGTTATTCTTATATTTCCTTTGGGGAATTTAGATATCGTTGGGCTTCTCAAGGCCTATTTTTCTGATTCAACCAGTCAGTAGAAGTATAAACATAAATATAGGTTTGATTTTTCTTTTTCCAACTACGATATTCAATTATTGGTCATGTGCTGGTTTCTTTTTACCTCTTACATGTTATATTTATACTCAACCATAGATTGTTTGCGGAAATTATGATGGGAATAGATATATACTGCTATATTGTATTAGAATTACTTCATATAATTAATAATAATTTGAGTGATTCTTGTAATTGGTTCATTAATATTGGACAGTATAATTTGTGTATTTGTGATTTATTTGTGCATTTGTTTTGGACTCATAGCCATAAGATTGATATATGGCCAAGTTTAGATCACTTGAAGAGAGGATTAACTTGTTCGGAAAATTTGAAATAGATAAGATTCTTAATTAAAAAAAAGCATGCAATAAGATCCAAATCAAACTTATTCCAAAAATAAGCGTCTGATACCTCAAAGCACAGGTTCGGATCTGTTCGCACTTAGTAAGTGCGAACAGTAATAAACTGGTCAAAAAAATCAAGTGTCTGTTCGCACTTAGTAACTGCGAACAGGTCAAACAGGGTCAACATTTTGATTTTAAGACAAGAAGCTGTTCGCACTTAGTAAGTGCGAACAGCTTGAAAAACTGAAACAGGCTGTTAGCACTTACTAAGTGCTAAAAGCCTTTTTCAGTTTTTCAGTCTGTTCGCACTTACTAAGTGCGAACAGCCCGAACCTAAGGTTTGCGGATTACACGCTTAGTTTTAGAATAAGTTTGATTCTAATCTTATTGTATGCTTTTTTTTTGATAAATAATCTTATTTATTTCAAATTTTCATCTTGTTCGTGGCTTCCTTGTGTTCCTGTGTCAATGCCGGTGCAGGTTCATTGTCAATTGGGTTGGGCTTATAGTCATATTCATGATGTGTGTTTAAAGCTCTTTAAACAAAAACAAATTTAAAATCAAATGAAGCCAAAGAATGTGTTCAATGAAATGCGCATTAGGGTTTCGGGGATAAAGGGGCAAAACATCTGACTCAAAGAAATGAGTTTTTAATCGGTTTAAAAAAAATTACGAAAGTAGCTAAATTACTTCTAATTTTTATTTTAATTTTAAAATCCAGCTATAATTGTAAGTGAGGCTATTGTTCTTATGCTTATTAAGCGTGCCTAAATGCAAAATATTAGTTACGTTTATTTAAGCGTGCCTAAATAAGTGTAGGTATATGTAATTTTTTTGTAGTGAATTAAATTGAATGAATTAGGAATTAATCGAAAATGATTAATCAAACGATTAAGATTAGGAATTTCAAGTTTGTTACAAAATAAGTTATAAAACCAATTTTGTCTATCTTCTTTTAATCTTTTTTTATTTAATCTTCAATTTTACTTTACAAAAAATTAATGTAATGATTCTAGTATTCAAATAATAAGTAGTAATATTAAACTCTCATCATAAATATAAATTTAAACTTTTATCTTAAATTAACTTAATAAAAGGTAGGTTTGTAACTTTATAAATTGCTAGTATAAAAACATGTGCAATGTACAAATATTTGAATATTGATATGTAAAAAAAGCATTAGCTTTAGTTATTATTTAAATTTTTACAATAAAAATTCAAGAGTAATTTATAACTAATTAACATATAATACTCCGACTTGTTATTAGGGATACATAATATTGTAATTATTTCACTGTCGAAAACTTTACTAAAACAACTTGTTATTAGGGATGATAATGGGTCGGACTCGGCTCGAATTATACATACTCCTACTTTGCTCCAGATAATAGTCAGACTTTATTTTTCAGTCCACCTCCACTCAGAGTCGATCCATACATACTCCAAGTTTGCCCCGACACAGACTTTCGGATTCTCGGATCTCCAACGGAGTCGGATTATTACCAAACAGTATCGTTGTGATATTGTACTAATGATTTTAAAGCATACAATATTAACAAAATATATTTTTCTAATACAATTTAACAAAAAAATATGTACCTCGGGGCGGGATGGTATATGTAGGAAATCTTGCTTCCCGAAACGAAATAGACGCGATTAGTTGTACAAGCCAACAAAAAGTTCATCACAAGCCTCTCATCAGGTATAATGTACGACTCATCCCTAATTACCCAGTTGAATTCCCTAGCTATGTCGGCGTATGGCATTGTTCGCACGTAGTTAAACACTTGGAAACAAATGTACTTGCCCTCAAAAGACTCATGACGAGTCAGGGTAGAGAGGAATTCCAACGTGAGTTGAAGACCTCGGCGGCGACATCCATAAAACCGTGTAAGCCACACTGTTGTCTGTTGTAAAGACCCAGGTCCTGAAGGACATTATTTTCCACGAACTTCGTGGGTAGGAGGGTGTGTTTGCGTAGCTTGCGAATTATTTTCACAATAAGAGCACAAATAACCAGCTAGCACGCAAACAGACCACAAGAACAACCAAGACCTCAACAATTAAGAACAACTAAGACCTAACTATAATCACAAGCAAAATAATCTATGAAGTGCAAGAAATCAAAAGGAAAGAGAAAATAAAAGTGTTATACCTTCCAATTGATGAAACTAAATGAATTGCTTGAGATCTAGATACTCCAAAGGCTAGAGGAATGCTTCTACCAAATTGATGGATTTTAACCCCAAAGTATCTCCAAATTGATGAATTTCAACCCCAATTTTGATGATGAACCTTACCCAAAAAGTGATTACCTTCAATGGTGATGGTGGTGGAAGGGGAAGATGATGAAGAAGATGATGAAAATGTGTTTAGTACGAAAAGTTATACTCCCTCCAACTCAACCAAGTTGTCCTATTTAGGTTGGGCACGGTTTTTAAGAGTGGATTGGTGGGGTATTTTAATTGATTAAATTAATTGTAAAGGTGATAGTTGGGTATTGGGAGTAGTAAAAGTGGGGGTAGTTGGGTATTTTAATTGATTAAATTAATTGTAAAGGTAGTAGTTGGATATTAGGAGTAGTAAAAGTGGGGGTATTTAAGTAAAAAAATCATTGCCAAATATAGAAATTAGACAACTTGAGTGAATTGCCCATAAAAGGAAATGAGACAACTTGGTTGAGTTGGAGGGAGTATTATTTTTACCCCTCTTAACGTACGATTTTACTACGTTTATTTAAATAATATACTCCCTCCGAATCAGTTTAGATGTCACATTTCCTTATTTGGCAAAATCATATCAATTGTTCCATTTCCTTTTTTGTCTATCCTTTTTTTACCTAAATACCCCTACTTTTCCAATTCCCAATACCCAACTACTACCTTTACAATTAATCAATTAAAATACCCAACAACAAAAATAGACCCCACTTAACCCTTAAAATCCGTGAAATCCCAAATGGGACATCTAAACTGATTCAGAGGGAGTATAATATTTGGTGTATATTTAATTTATGAGTTAATATCTACACTTATATAATTTTATTAACATTTTGTAGGATTTTTGATAAAGAAAATAGAGTTGGACGAAATGAGAAAATTGGAGCCAAACGAAGAAAAAAACGTGATTCGCAAAGTACATGACAATCCAGTTTTTCAATAGGCATATCTCACTCATACGGACTCCAAATCAGGCTTTTTTTTGAAGCTACAGACATCTACTCGAAAAGATCTATAACTTTTATGTTCTGTGAAACGACTAATTTAGATTGTATTAGCGGTAAAACGGCAGTTGAAACCCGCTGGAAAATTATCAATACAGCTCAACTATTTCTTGGATGCAAATTAATTAAGGGTTTTTTTTATGAAATACAGTTTCAAAGTTTCCTCTTTTTATGAATTACAGCCTCAAAGTTTTTTTTTTTATGAATTACAGCCTCCAACTTTTTAAAGTGACCACCATTACGGCCAAGTGACCGTTGACCACTATTTTTACCGTTGACCTTCCCTTCTTCCCTTCTTCCCTTCTACTAACCAAGGCTGGTTAAGCTTTTAACCCACCCCATTAACTACCTAACCAACTCCTTTTTAAAATCTCCTTTCTTCTTCTTCCTTGCCCTAGTTCCTTTCCCTCTCTCCTGAAGCACCTCCATTTTTTCGAGCTCCATAGCTGAAGAAGGTAAAAATCCTCCCTTTTCTTCGCTTATTTCATTTTTTTTCTTTGTTTGGTAAGTTTGAAACCCTAATTTTACAATTCGAACCCTAAATTAAATTCGAGCCCTAATTTTTTCAATTTCAGATGCCTGTTAATTTCCTCATCAATGATAAACGAAAGAAATGCTACTGTGGGTATGACGTTATCGTTCAACGGGGATGGACTACAAAATACCCAGGTCGAAGGTTTGTTGCTTGCCCTGACTATGATGTTCACAGTAATTCAAGAGGTTGCAATTTCTTCCAGTGGGTGGACAATGAACAAACTGATTGGCAAAAAGATGTAATCTTGAAGTTAATGGAAGAAAAGACCAAGTTGCAAAGGGATGTTGAATTTTTTCAAAGGAAATTACAACTGGCTAACAAGAAGATTCAAAAGACAACAACTGAAAGAATTATGATGAAGATGCTTTACCCACAAAGGGTTTGGAGATGTGGATTGATAATGAATTGTTTAGTTGTAGTTCTTGCTGTCATTCTAATTCTTAGTTACCTTATGTAGATTGAATAGATAGTACTATAAGTTATGCTCTGTTTTGTAATCGGATATGGCTAATGAAAGGTGTTTTGTAATTCAAAGGTTTCTAATTAAATTGGAATGCAAATCTTAGAATGGTTGTTGCATAATCAAACTTGTTCATAAATACATAATGTTTATAATCTTGAAGTTAATGTTGTTGCCCAAAAATTACACCCATTGTTCATAAATACAATCCAGCTGTGTGGATTAAACAATACATACCAGCTACTTAATGTTCATAATTACAACTACATTACAGCTACTTAATGTTCATACATCAAACTAATACATATACAAGTTCAACAAAAGACATAAACATGTTCTTACAACTCCTAAACACAAGCAGGAGCAGGGCTATCTGGATACTCAGCATCATTCACAACTGTTGATGCTTGAGACAAGTTAGCAGCTGATGCTTGAGAAAGATTGATGCTTCCCTGCACAAAGACATAAACAAGTTAGAAATTGAAAACACAAAGACATAAGTCACAATTAATGAACATTACCTGTGTAGTGATTTGAGACTTAAGCCTTTTAGCCCTATATAATTCAACAAGGGTCCTCTTGCAATGGTCTTCCCCCTTTTCCCTTGGATTCAGGGACTTGACTTGGCTTAGTTGAAGTGCATTTTCTCTTGTTGTGACCCAATTGCTTGCACACAGAGCATCTACTCTTTTTTCCAACCTCCCTGCCTACCTTTTCACCCCCAATTTTCTTCTTCTTTTTGGATCTCTTTTCATCAGGATCAAGTCTTCTCTTCTTCTTTGAGGGTCTGCTAGGTAGCTTCCTAAATGGTGGTGGATCAGGCTGAGTGTGTTGTGTTGTCTCCCAATCAGATGGCCCAGGCATGGGCCTAATAATAGGAGCATATAAGCCTTTGCATATGAAGCTCTGCTGTAATAATCATGGACAAACTCTTCAGGATTACCCCTACTCTCCATGATTGTTGCATAAGCATGATGACAAGAAAGTCCAATTAATTGCCACCTGTAACAGGTGCAAGTCCTCTCAGCCAAGTCAACTAGGCATGTCTGATCTTTGTAGTCCACCTCAAAAAGGGTGCTGCTAGCAACCCTTACTACACAGCCTTTGTAAGCCTCTTTGGCCCAATCAAATTGTTTCTTTACATAAGGCATCAATCCATCCTCCAAAGCTAAAACCTCTTTGGCCCAATCAAATTGTTTCTTTACATAAGGCGTCAATCCATCCTCCAAAGCCAAAAGCCCTTCCCTCTTACTGTGATGCCTCTGCATAATATACCTTCGCATCCATTCCATGAGTGTGAGGATTGGCTTATCCCTTGCAGGCTTCATAACAGCATTAAATGACTCACACATGTTGTTTAGCAACATGTTTGATTTGCAAATAGTGTCAAAAGCAAGTCTGCTCCATGCACTGGGAGGTATGGCTGCCATGTAATCATGTGCTTCAATACTTAATCCCTTCAACTCATTCATCTTTTCTTTGAACATATTCTAAAAAAAGCATACAGATGTAGGTATTAGAAATGTTGCATGTAAATATAGCAAACAAATTTACATTGAGGAAAAAAATCATCTGTGTTGTTGCCTTTGCAGCAGCCCATAAAACAAACTTGTAAGCCTCTCCATTCCATTTCTGCTTGAAATTGCTCCAAAGATGTCTCCAGCAATACCTTGATGATGCATCTGGTACAATGTCCTCCAAAGCCTTGATGAGGCCCTTTTGTCTGTTTGACATGAATGTGAACCCATTCCCTGTGTTGGATCCCAAGGCATCTTTCAAATGTGTCAAGAACCAGGCCCAACTTTGATACTCCTCAACATCAACCACAGCCCATGCTAGTGGGTATACATTGTTATTTCCATCCTTACCCACAGCAGTTAGACATATGCCAGGGTGAGCACCAGTCAAATGACAACCATCTAGCCCTATAATTGGTCTATAACCAGCTAAGAATCCATCCAACACAGGCTTCAAACACATAAAGAACTTCTGAAACACATGCCTCTCAAGCCCTGTCATTACTCTAACTAAGGTTGTGCTACCTGGATTATATTTCAAAACAGTTGTTGCATAATCATGGACCTTCTTATACTGCTCTGCCCCATCACCATAAAGCATAATCTTGGCTCTAGCCCTTGCATACCAGCATTTGGTGTAACTAACCATAATGTCATAATCTTGCTTAACTTTATTTTGAAGGCCCTTCACTAAATCCCACTCTGTGTACCTTCTCCATACTTCAAGATACCTAATTGCTAAAAATTTGCTAGTGAGCTTCCTAGTTGTGTGCTTACTCCAACATTGGTGATCCAACCTACAAGTCTTAATTTGTATTGTTTCTTCTTGTTTTAATTTGCTAGCATGAATATAAAAACTACAGTTTTTCTTATCAAATATACACTTACTCCTCACAGATTGTTTCTTGTTCCATGGACACTTGTCACACCTATCAACATATATTGCATCAAATCTTTGTTTATTGTTATGAAGAGAGAAAAAATCATATTTGTTTTCTACAGCATGCTGCTGTACTGCAGTCCTAAGCACCTCAACATTAGAAAAAATCAAACCAACTCTCAAATTAATTTTCCTTCCAAAATCAGTGTCAGGGTTAAAGACTGGATACCTTCTTCCTCCTTCCTCTAGATCCTCTGACACTAACCCATCTGAAGCATAATCTTGCTCCTCATGATCAGAAAGACTACCCTTCTCTACTTTACCAAACCAACACTTAGCAGCAGCCTTGTTAATGTCTTCTATAATTGATTCTCCAACCTTTTCAGAGAACAAATCTGCATCTACAATATCATCAAAATCATCCTCCTTAAGATCTATGTCAGAATCATTACTTGAATCATCCTCAAAGACTAACTTTCTAGCTTTGGGCTTTGCCTTGGGTTTGGGCTTTGGCTTGATCTTTTGCTTACCCTTGCATTTCTTGGGTTTACTAACAGATGATGGAGGTGCTGGAGGTGCTTTGGCTTTATCTTTTGCAGCCCTGGGTTTAAGAATAGGTGGTGCAAGTGCTGGATCTACTGTTTATTGTGGATCTACACTTGGTTGACTAATAGGTTTTTTGAATCTTGGAGTAACACTTCTCCTTGCAACATGTTTCACTCTCGGAGTAGATTTTGCTTGTCTTTGTGGAGGGGGTGATGGTGTGGATAGAGGTATTCCAGATTTGCTTTTCCTAATGGGGAGCTTTGAAGGTTTATTTGAAGGTGGTGGTTGAGAAGCAAGTGGGGGAATGTTTAATACCTCCAAGACCTCAATATTAGGAAGTGGGTTATTACTAGAGGATGGGAACAAATTTCTTGGGCTTCTCCTAAGATTCTCTTTTTGGGTGGTCCCTTTAGGTGGGCTCCCTTCATCCATCACCAAGTACACAGTAATAAATCCTGAATTAGGATCTAAAGTATCCAAACAACAAAAAGCCTCAGTCTCATCTATTATCAGTCTAGGCCCCTCTTTCATACTTTTACCCTCTTCTACATAATACAACTTAAAAGGACTTTCCAAACTAAGTCTTCTTTTGACCAAGAAATATAAAGACTCAAAGTCATAAGTAGCATAAGGAATTATCACAGTTTTAACAGACCCCCCAAGATAATGAACAACATCATCTTGTATGTAAAAATTACCCCCATGATATAGCGCTACTTATAGAAATTCATTTGAGATTGTCATCTGTAAAATGATAATCAGAGAGCATTTCAATAAACAAGCAACAAATAAACCCTAAAAATCTATCAACATCACAGAACCAACACATAAACCCTAAAAATCTATCAACATCACAGGAGAATTTTAAACGTCATTACAAAACAAAAACAAACCCTAAATGTCGAAATTGAACCCCAAATCACAAAAAAAAAACGCAAACTTTACTTAATAAAGTAAAAAGAAAGAGAGAAGAAGTTACCTTTATCCAAGCTCAGTATCAATGGCGAACTCCAATGGAAGAAGAAGGGACAGCAATGGAGATGACAGTGACAATCAACCAAAGAAATTAAATGCAGTTACAGAGAAAGGAATGAATTTGGAGTTTCAATTTGGGTGGGTTAAAAGCTTAACCAGCCTTGGTTAGTAGAAGGGAAGAAGGGAAGGTCAACGGTAAAAATAGTGATCAACGGTCACTTAGCCGTAATGGTGGTCACTTATTAAAAAGTTAGAGGCTGTAATTCATAAAAAAAAAATAAAAAATACTTCAAGGCTGTAATTTATAAAAAGAGGAAACTTTAAAGTTGTATTTCATAAAAAACCCATTAATTAAAGAAGGGACATTGACTATGGCGGTGCTACAAGTGTTAAATGGATCTACATTAGTTACAAATTGATGATGCAAGCTATGTAATGATATCAAGTTGCCAAAGTTGACTAAAAGTCATGTATTTAATAAAAAGATGTACAAAGATTTGGCAACATTAATTAGTTCATATGATCACAATATTATATTGTAGTTACATGTATTAATTAGTCAGGAATACATTAAAAAAAGATGTACAAAGATTTCTTCATGTTTAATTTAGAGTAATTTTATATTGTAGTTACATGTATTAATGTCTTGACATATTATTTTTATGAGATTTGAAATGAGTTTTTAATTTATACAACTTTGTTATTTTGTATTTATGTAAATTAGTTTTTATCTCTAAATTTATATAAGATTAATTTTGTTGGGTACACTTAATTATTCTTATATAAGTTAATGTTTTAAAATTAATTAAACTATGTTTAGTGTGGTTTTATTAAAGAAATAACTAGTAATAATAATTTCATCTAGTTTTATTATTAGAGTTTACATAATATTAAATTTAGTTGGATTATAGGGTATCTTGGTACAAATATTAAGCTAATATAAAAGGGTTGACAGGGGATTTGTGAGGGTACAATAAATTTTACAGCCTCCTATTCAAGTAAAAGTTGTAATTAATCAATGATTAAAAATAATCTTGCCAATGACTAAATACATGTTGCTACTACTTGTAGAAACGTATAGAGACAATGAAGTGTAACAAGAGGGGGGGTGAATTGTTACTTGTTCTCTTTAGAGTATTTTCGCCCTTTTCTTGCGGAATTTGAATAAAGAAAATACTCAAAACAAATTAAAAGAAAACTTTAAAGAAACACAAAGAATTTAACGTGGGAACAAGAACCACGACCCTCTAGGGATTTCGATTCTCTATTATTTTATGTAATTTAATTCTCTATTACATAAAATACATTTCTCCTTCTCTTTCTCTTCTTCTTTCTCGATTTCTTTCTTGTTCCTTCTCTCGATTCTCCTTCTCTTTCTCTCTTCTCTTTCTCTCTTCTCTTTCTCACTTCCCCCTTAGACTTACCCAAGTCTAATTACAAAAATTCTCTCAAAAACCCATACAAGATAAATTCTCTAAATTGGATGAACAAACAAAGATAGCACAAGGAAAAATTTAGGAATTAATTTTCGGTTTAGAACACTCAAAAATTTCCTTTTCTTGATTCTTGAATCTCACGAAATTGGGCACAAATTTTCGGAAATAATTTTCTCTCAATGTTGATCACCAAATGTTTGTGCCGGTTAGAAAAATGCTTTTATAATCATTTTATAACAAGTTATGCCATAAACCCATTATCTAAAGACAAGGGATTAGTGGGCATTGACCGTGAGAATGTGAATAACTACCTTGGTGGTTATTCAAAGTCAATCTTTGACTCTAGCTAAAAATAGCCATTTTCAAGAGACTTTTTATGAGTTAGTTATTTTAATTCTTAGATTAATTCCTTGTGCTTTCTTGTTTATTAACCGTACAACAAAACTAAAATATAGAAAAATTAACTTAAGATTTTTTCTAAATAATTTTGTTGACTTCTCCTCTGACCGGATTCTGGAGGAACAACATACTGTCTCTATCTGCAACATTCATCAGTTTATCAATATCAGGAACAGTAGACTTGGATTCTACTCTTGACTTCCTCATTGACCTTCTCTACTGACTTTGACTTTGTTGACTTTGACTTTGACTTGTACGATTCCCATTGACCAGTCCTTAGGTATCATCGACGATTACAATAATCGGATATTTAACCTACAAAACAATCTCTAAAATACTTTGTTTGTTTATAAATTGTTAAGTCATCATCAAAACTCAAATGGGCCAACAAATTCCCCCTTTTTGATGATGACAAACTTATAAACAAACTTTGTTAAAAGAAAGAGTAAAACTAATGACTTTGAACATGTTAGAGATTAAACACAAGTTCAAACATATTTAGTAAATTAAATCGTTACAAGTAATTTACCAAACTCTAAAGCAAGCATATTACTCTAAAATATTTTTGGCGAAAATCATGTGATTAAGCATGACTTCAAATTTTTAATTTTAAAACAAAACAAAACATAAACATAAATACCAAAAAAACAAAAAAAAAAAAAAAAAAAAAAAAAAAAAAAAAAAAAACCAAAAACCAAAAACATAATAGTTAAGAAACTTAACGACATAAAATTAAAAATTAAGAGACACAACAAATCAAGTAAGTCTAATTAAGTAATTCAAGATAAGTGTCAAAGATAAACAAAGTGATATTCAATATAACTCATGTCAAACAACAATTAACCAATTTTTCATATAAACCAAACATAAGCAAAACAGTAAGTCAATATATTCTTGTTTGGCTACTCTTCCCCTTTAAATATATCAAACAGTAAGTTATTAAACTAAGTGTCATGAAGTAAACCAAGAATAGAGAATCAATTATCCAAAGAAGAAGCAAAAACGTAAGCATTCACAAGCATTTAAAGTTTGTTTGCTACTCTTCCCCCTTTTGGCATCAATCAAAAAGTAGGGATATGAATCAAATCACAGCTCTAAGGCAAGCGTTAGACAAATTAAGATAGTAAGCAGCAAACTACGAAAATAAATGCCCAAACATAAATCGAGAAAAGCATGCAAGTAAACAGATTAGACCATGGGATAATAGGGAAGGATAATATGAGGGATTAAAGAAGATATGGATTAGTAAGTAGCATAAACGAAAATATAAATTGTTTGTACCCCAGCTGGTACTTTGAACAAAAACAACAAAAGAAAATATTGTTTAGAATTACAGACGGTGTGGCCAACAAATCATTAAATTTTTAATTGAAAACCGAAACAGGAAGGATCAGGCAGCAGTCTCTTCATCAACAAATTCAGTTTGAACCTCCACTGTGTCGAGCTTTGCACCAAGACGTGTTTCCATGTCGGTGAGTTGCTCAGCAATGGTGGATAGGGAGGCACGAACTTCACTTTGGAAAGCACAAAGTTGAGACTGCAGGACATCAAATTTACCAAGTATAAGATCAATAGGAGTTGGAGGAAAAGGTGAGTCATCCCTAGCAAAACCAGTAGGTGTAGGTGAAGTGGGAATGGGTGATGGTGGTGATGATGGAATGTCAACTGGTATGGGTGAAGCTGGTTTTGGTGAAGGTGGGGCATCATCAGTTTGTTTGGTAGGATGACTGGACGTGGCTTCATCCTTACCAACCTTAGCTTTTGAAGCAAGCCTCCTACTCTTCCTTGGAGTGATTTTAGAATCCTCCTTAATGGGCTTAGAGACCTCCTCATCACTTGAACTTGAGTCAACCTCCTCAAGTTCCTCCTGTGAAGCTTCCCCCTCAGAAGGAGCTTCCTCCTTATCCTTATTCACCTCTGCCTCTTTAGCACTGGCAGAGGGAACAGCACCTTGATCCTCCTTTTTCTTTTCTTTCTTTTCTTCTTCCTCAACCTCCTCTTCAACTTCCTCTTCATCAGACACGACCTCCTCAACATCTGTGAGGTCCTCTAAAATTCCCTTTTCATTAACAGTTAAATGCAAATTTTTAAGGCACTTAGCGCCTATTTGATTGTTTGCGGACATCGGGAAATGAAGACCCTCAAGCGGTACACCGAACTTCTTAAAAATATATGTTAACAACCCTCCATAACCAATCATAAGACTCTTCTCAACACACTCAGATAAGTGTGACACCATTAAGGACGGAAAATTTATTTTAATATGGTTAGCCATGCAATAGATCAACGTAGCATCGCGTAAATTTACTTCACTCCGCTTAGAGTTGCGGGGCAAATAAATCTACGAGCGATGTTGTACAGCAATTTGTGTAATGGAGACAACGACATGTGACTAAATCTTTTCTTTTCCTCCTGACCAAGAAATTTTAAGACTGTTTTCTCAGTAATACCCGAAAAGACAATTTTTGACCCTACAAAATAAGTGTCAAAACCAACTGTAGGAACCTCAAACCATTCGCCAATCATCAAACTACTAAACTCAATTTTAATTTCTTTGACAACACTGGAGCAGACACCATTTTCTATAGAAAAGTTTTTAATAAACTCACGCATCAAATTGGGGTATATGTGGTTGCATGAGTAATCGTACATAAGCTTTTCCCAACCCTGATTTTCTAAAATGGCATGAAATTGGGGAAAGAAGGTAGAATCATACCAATATTTGTCAAGTCCAAAGCCGACTGACATTTCCTTAGCTACCTCTTCCGCACTATCAGGATCTATGCGCTTGCTCCGTTTAGGTGGTTTGGATGAAGAAGCACTTTTAGGGGTTCCACGGGTTCGTTTTTCACCGGCATGCATGGGTTGTTTTGGTGTATTGGTCTTGGATGGTTCTTGTGAAGATGAAGGTGGAATGTCAGGATATATCACTTGTAATGGCTTGGGTTGTGTTGATTTCGGCATTTTCTTGCTTGAAGATGAGGATTTTGGAGTTTTCATGATGAAGGTGAGAGAAATTAGGGATTTGAGAAGGAGGAGTGTGTTTAATGGTTGACGGTTTGGCAAAAGTAGTACAAGTAAGGTAGATGTGAGTGATGGATGGGACAAATGAGTGTAAGGGTTATAAAGGTGTGAAGTGACGGTTATGGAAAGAAAGTACTACTTCTTGAAACGGTTTTAGCGTATGAACCGTGTGAGGTAACGAAAAGTTTACGTGAAAGTTCGTTGAATAGTCGATTAAGATAACTACTTTCCGAAACACCTCGATGATCTGTCTTCCATTTTATAAAATAATGTTGGTTCACCGAAAAGAAAATAAAATAAAGAAAATGCTGGAATTTGTGGAAAATAAAATATTTTTGTATTTTTCGAAAATAGTTTATAATATGTGGGTAATAAAATATATAATATAAAATAAATTATGCTACTCGGTCTAATTAGTTCAAACATGCAAGCAATCAAGATAAAGTTTAAGACATAAATTTAAATAGAAGCATACCCAAATCTCGCAATGATTGAGTGAACAATCTTGGTTGTTGTGGTTGATTGAACCCTTCCGATTTTTCAAGATGTTTTGAGGAGGAATACTAGCAATTAAACGTTAGTGAAGCTTGATCATACCTAGCTCCAACCTCATCTTTTCAAATTGTTTCCTTGGAAGCGGTTTGGTCATAATATCTGCAACTTGTTCACTAGTATTGACATGTTTAACAATAATATTTTTAAGCTCTACGTTATCCTTAAGGAAATGATGTCTAATATGAATATGTTTAACTCTAGAATGATGCACCGGATCTTTAGAAATACAAATAGCACTAGTATTATCACAATAAATAGGAACACATTCAAATTTAATACCAAAATCTCTTAGCTGTTGTTTAATCCAGAGCATTTGGGAACAGCAGGCTGCTGCTGCTACATATTCAGCTTCTGCCGTGGATAAAGCTACTGTGTTCTGTTTCTTGGAACTCCATGATACCAAACAAGATCCAAGAAACTGTACCATTCCTGAAGTGCTTTTTCTATTTACAAGATCACCTGCGTAATCTGCATCACTATACCCTTTCAAGTCATAGACATCACTTTTAGGATAAAATAAGGATAAGTCATCTGTTCCCTTTAGATATCTAAGAATTCTTTTAACTGCCGTATAATGTGATTCTTTAGGATTTGATTGAAATCTAGCACACAAGCCAACACTAAAGGATATATCGGGTCTAGTAGCTGTTAGATATAGTAGTGATCCTATCATGCCTCTATACATCGTTTGGTCAACATTAATTCCGTTAGAGTCTTCATCTAACCTAATGTTAGTGGCCATGGGTGTATGGTTTGTTTTAGCATTATCTAGTCCATATTTCTTTAGAAGTTCTTTTATATATTTTTGTTGATGAATAAAGATACCGTTAGCAGTTTGTTTAATTTGCAAACCAAGGAAGAAATTTAATTCTCCCATCATACTCATTTCAAACTCATTACTCATTAGGTCAGCAAATTCCTTACATAACGATTCATTTGTAGCACCAAAAATAATATCATCAACATATATTTGAACAACTAATATATTCAAACCTTTATTCTTAAAGAATAAGGTTTTATCAATTTTACCACGTATGAACTTATTTTCAATCAAAAACTTAGATAATCTCTCGTACCATTGTCTAGGTGCCTGTTTTAGCCCATAAAGAGCTTTATCAAGCTTGTAGACGTGATCCGGAGAAATTGGGTTTTCAAAGCCAGGTGGTTGTTCCACATACACATCTTCTTCTAGAAACCCATTTAAGAATGCACATTTTACGTCCATTTGATATAATTTAAAATTCATGAAAGCAGCAAATGAAATAAGAATTCTAATAGCTTCTAATCTAGCTACGGGAGCAAAAGTTTCAGTATAGTCAATACCTTCCTGTTGATTATAACCTTTTACCACCAACCTTGCTTTGTTTCTAACGATTATGCCGTGTTCATCCAGCTTGTTCCTGAATACCCATTTAAGTCCAATAATCTTCTTGTTCTTCGGTTTTGCTTCTAAGTGCCACACTTTGTTTCTTTCAAACTCGTTTAATTCATCTTGCATAGCTACCACCCAATCCGAATCTTGCAAAGCTTCTACATGATTCTTGGGTTCCATAGTTGATAGAAAAGCAAAGTGTGCACAAAAGTTTCTCATTTGTCCCCTTGTTTGCGTGCCTTTGTTCATGTCACTTATAATCAATTCTAGTGGATGTGACTTATGATGTTTCCACGGTCTTGGAACAAAGTCTCTTGTGGGGACAGATGTGGAAGCTGGTTCACTGACTTGGTTCTGATTTGGTTCAACTTCAATTCTTTCTTCTTGTGCTTCTGTTTGAATTTCTGGATTAGGAACTGCAGGCTGTTCCTGATCTGCCTGTGGTTCCTGTTCTTGATTTTGTTCAACATTCTGACCTTGTTGCTGTTCTACTGGATCTTGCTCCTTGTGTATATTTTCATCATCTTCCAGATCCGCAAGACCTATCTTAAAATCACTTGTTTCTTGTTCACTTGTCTTAAAGTTAGTCTCATCAAATATAATGTGAACAGATTCTTCAACACACATTGTTTTCTTATTGTAAACTCTATATGCTTTACTATGAGATGAATAGCCAAGAAATACTGCTTCATCACTTCTTTCATCAAATTTACCTAAATTTCGTTTTCCATTAACATGCACAAAACATCGACATCCAAAGACTCGAAAATATGAAATATTAGGTTTAATTCCTTTAAATAATTCGTAGGGGGTCTTAGAAGTGATTGGTCTTATTAAAACTCGGTTTAATATATAACAAGCAGTATTGACGGCTTCGGCCCAAAAATTTCTATGTAAACCACTAGCAATTAACATAGTTCTAGCCATTTCTTCTAATGTTCTATTCTTTCGTTCAACAACACCATTTTGTTGTGGTGTTCTAGGCGCGGAGAAATTATGACTTAAACCATGCTCATTACAATAATCCATAAACTTTGAATTTTCAAATTCTTTACCATGATCCGATCTTATGTGGACTAGTTGATTGTTACTAGATTTCTGAATTTTAGTAGCGAATGCAACAAATTCATCAAAAGCCTCATCTTTGCTAGATAAGAATAAAGTCCATGTAAATCTACTGTAATCATCAACTATAACAAAAACATATCGCTTACCGCTGCGACTTTGGATTCTCATAGGTCCACAAAGATCCATATGAATTAATTCAAGTGGTTTTGATGTGGTCACGACATTTTTAGTTTTAAAGGATGACCTTGCATGTTTTCCTTTGGCACAAGGATCACATACTTCATTCTTTTGAAATTTTAGGGACGGTAATCCTCTTACTAAGTCTTTAGTACGTAAAGTATTAAGCAATGAAAAACTAGCATGACCTAATCTTTTATGCCAAAGTAGAGGGTCATCTTCTATAACACTCAGACATGTTAAACTGGTTTTAGGAACAGTGTGCAGGTCCACCACATAGGTGTTCCCTTTTCTAATTCCTTCCAGAATGATGTCACCTGTGTCGTTCCTAGAAATCATGCACTTCTCAGAAGTAAAGTTTACAGAGTTACCTTTATCACAAAATTGAGAAATACTTAATAGGTTGTGTTTCAAATTCTCGACCAAAAATACGTTATCTATAGCGTGGGAACTTGACCTTCCTACCTTGCCTTTTGCAATGATTTCACCTTTCATAATGTCGCCAAAGGTCACAGTTCCTCCATCATAGGCTTCTAGTGAGAGAAATTTTGATCTATCGCCTGTCATGTGCTTGGAACAGCCACTGTCGAGATACCATGAGCTGTTCCCCCTCACTAGAACCTGCAAAACGAACTTAGTTGTTAGAGGGTGGAACCCAGCCATCCTTGGGTTCCGTGTCGATTAAACAAGAATTAAATTTCTTAATCCAAACTCTATCGACGTATATTTGGTTCGTTTTGTTGTGCTGTTCCCTTTTTAAACATTTATGTTTCAGGTGCCCAGTTTTGCCACAAAAGGAACAGACTTTGTTACTTGGGAGATCAACATAGACCTTTTTCTTTTTGTCATTTTTATCATATCCTAGACCTTCGGTTCTTTTAGTTCTTGCATCAAGAATCCATTTGGGAACTTCTCTAGTTTTCCCTTTATCTCTTGAATTTAATTCAAGCTTAAGACGATCGTTTTCTTTTAAGGCGGATTCTAGATCGGATTTCATTTGGAAGAGTACCCATTGAATTTCTTTCTTAGTCTCATAATCTACTTCCATATCAATTTGCTCTAATTGATTCAATTCAATATTTAACATGATGTTTTCTTCTTTAACTTTTTCTAAGGCTTCTTTTAACATCACATTATTATCAAGCAGTTCAAAGAATCGATTTTGCACATCGGATCTAAATGAGTTAAGGTAGGATATTTGGTCTTTACATGCTTTAAGGTCTTTTTCAGTTTTGAGAGTGATGGCGGTTTGTTTTTCTAAATTTTCGTGAGATTCTAAAATCATTTTAACTAATCTATGTTTATCCAATTTAAACAGATAATCAGAAAATGGATCAGGAGACAGTACCTCTTTTCCTTTAGATGTATCGTCATGAGTAGCCATGAGACAGAGGTTAGCTACCTCTTCTTCTTCTACGGGGGCTTCAGTTTCAGTTTCACTTTCGGACTCTCCCCATGCAGCTATCATGGCTTTCCGGAAATCGGTTTTGTTGAAATTTCCCTTTGTTGGTTGTCTTCCTGTTTCTCTTGCTTTCCCTTTAGCTTTCTCGTCCTTCCATAGTGGGCATTCCTTTATGAAGTGCTCGGTACTTCCACATTTGTGGCATTCATAAGTTTTGGATTTAGAAGTTCCTTTTTCTTTGTAGTTTCTTTGATTTTTATATCTATTGTTCCTGAAGAACTTCTTGAATCTACGTACCAGCATTGCTGCCTCTTCCTCATCAGTTTCTGAATTTTCTTGATCGTCTGCTGTCAGAGCCAAACCTTTGTTCCTGGAACTGTCAGCTGTTCCCAGATGTAATTCATGAGTCATCAGGGAACCAGCCAACTCTTCCAGATTAAACTTTGTAAAATCTTTAGATTCTTGAATGGCTGTGACCTTTGCTCTCCAACGATCATCTTGAGGTAGGCTTCTTAAGATCTTTCGCACTTGTTCATCGGATGGAATAAGCCTTCCAAGAGAGACCAACTCATTTGTGATGTTTGTAAACCTAGTAAACATTTCTTGAATGCTTTCTTTAGGTTCCATAACAAATCTTTCATATTTGGACATGAGTAAGTCAATCTTGGAACGCTTGACTTCACTTGTACCTTCATGGGTAACTTCCAGCAGATCCCAAATTTGTTTTGCTGATTTGCAACCTATAATGCGATTGTGTTCATTAGGACCAAGCCCACAATGAAGTAATTTAATAGCAAGAGCATTCATTTCCATTTTTTGAAAATCTTCTTTCTCATATTCCGTAATTGGTTTGGGAACAGTCTCGTTGATGGAGTTGGTAGTAGTTACCTCAAAATCTCCAACTTCGATGACTCTCCAAACTTGATAGTTTTCGGCTTTGACGAAGATCTCCATCCTGTTTTTCCAATAGGTATAGAATTTGCCATCGAACATTGGCGGTCTCTGAGTAGAGTACCCTTCTTCCATACGTTCGTTCATTTTCATCATCTCTAAAGCACCAAGATACGGCTCTCAGGGTTTCCTGATTTAATGAGGAACAGGGCTCTGATACCAATTGTAGAAACGTATAGAGACAATGAAGTGTAACAAGAGGGGGGGTGAATTGTTACTTGTTCTCTTTAGAGTATTTTCGCCCTTTTCTTGCGGAATTTGAATAAAGAAAATACTCAAAACAAATTAAAAGAAAACTTTAAAGAAACACAAAGAATTTAACGTGGAAACAAGAACCACGACCCTCTAGGGATTTCGATTCTCTATTATTTTATGTAATTTAATTCTCTATTACATAAAATACATTTCTCCTTCTCTTTCTCTCTTCTCTTTCTCTCTTCTCTTTCTCACTTCCCCCTTAGACTTACCCAAGTCTAATTACAAAAATTCTCTCAAAAACCCATACAAGATAAATTCTCTAAATTGGATGAACAAACAAAGATAGCACAAGGAAAAATTTAGGAATTAATTTTCGGTTTAGAACACTCAAAAATTTCCTTTTCTTGATTCTTGAATCTCACGAAATTGGGCACAAATTTTCGGAAATAATTTTCTCTCAATGTTGATCACCAAATGTTTGTGCCGGTTAGAAAAATGCTTTTATAATCATTTTATAACAAGTTATGCCATAAACCCATTATCTAAAGACAAGGGATTAGTGGGCATTGACCGTGAGAATGTGAATAACTACCTTGGTGGTTATTCAAAGTCAATCTTTGACTCTAGCTAAAAATAGCCATTTTCAAGAGACTTTTTATGAGTTAGTTATTTTAATTCTTAGATTAATTCCTTGTGCTTTCTTGTTTATTAACCGTACAACAAAACTAAAATATAGAAAAATTAACTTAAGATTTTTTCTAAATAATTTTGTTGACTTCTCCTCTGACCGGATTCTGGAGGAACAACATACTGTCTCTATCTGCAACATTCATCAGTTTATCAATATCAGGAACAGTAGACTTGGATTCTACTCTTGACTTCCTCATTGACCTTCTCTACTGACTTTGACTTTGTTGACTTTGACTTTGACTTGTACGATTCCCATTGACCAGTCCTTAGGTATCATCGACGATTACAATAATCGGATATTTAACCTACAAAACAATCTCTAAAATACTTTGTTTGTTTATAAATTGTTAAGTCATCATCAAAACTCAAATGGGCCAACAAATATCATGTGAAAACAGAGGTTTACTCGGATGATGATGATGACGAGCCAAAAACTATGTTTGAAATGTGGTATAAAAGGTTTATGCCAATTGCTGCTGCACCATCTAACCGATTTTATTTACACAATGACGAAAGCAATGATACAAAATTTAAAAGTGATGACACTGGAAAATCAATGCTTGAAATCTTAATCCCAGCTTATAAGCCTGATAAATCATCTTTGGCAATGGAATCACAAGATTGTAGTAATATGCATGACTCTGATGAAACATAGGACTTCTCAATTTGAGTATTATTCTTAACCCCCTCACTTATTTTGATTTAATTTTGTTGATTGGATGCTGGGAATAATGTTTTGTGGTTGATTATGAGTTCCAATGTTATGTATCTTGTTTGTTATGCCCAATGATGATGTGGTTGATTATGAGTTCCCATGTTTTATTTCTTGTTTGTTATGCCCAATGATGAAGGAACTCGTATCGGATGTTTGCACACTTTGAATATATGATGTGTATGCCCTAGAGAATGCAATCATGGATTACATTATTAACCTTCCATGATTTGAGCTTTACTAGTGGTGAACTTTCATACAATTCAATGTGCTGCAATTTTGGTGAAACCTATTACATGAGGGCATTATGTGTTTCCTTTTGATGATGTGTTGTGGTTGATTATGAGTTCCCATGTTTTGTTTCTTGTTTGTTCTGCCCAATGATGAAGGAACGTCGTATCGGATGTTTGCACACTTTGAATATATGATGTGTATGCCCTAGAGAATGCAATCATGGATTACATTGTTAACCTTCCATGGTTTGAGCTTTACTAGTGGTGAACTTTCATACAATTCAATGTGTTGCAATTTTGGTGAAATCTATTACCTGAGGGCATTATGTGTTTAGTTACTTTGATGTTTGCATACATTCATACTGCAAAAGCTTTGATGTTCCTTTACATTCATACTGCAAAAGCTTTGATGTTCCATTACATTCATGCTGCAAAAGCCTAATCATCTTGCTACTTTTTACAATCATATATAAGTACAAAGATAATGTCAAAATGTAGCATTATGATTAGGTTGTACCTACTTGGTTTAATATTAACCTAATGTTAGCCAATTATGAGCAAGTTCCTTTTCAATTTGTTGATTCATTGCATCTTGTTCAACTATCAATGGAATACTTTGCCTTTGTGATTCTTGGAATGGATCAATTGTTGCATCTCCATTTTCAAAATATTGTGTGTACACATCCATCGAGTTATACCCATCTTGAATGACTTCATTTGATACATTGACACATGTTGGTAGTGTCCCTGCATTCTCTAACCTTTGTTTTGCCATATGCGGTAGTTGGTAGTTGTTGCCTCCTTTAGTCATGATCACTTCATTCATTACAAGTTGGAGCGAAAGGAACACATTGTTGATTTTCTTGGGGTCAAATATCTCATATGCATAGTTCACAGCACTTACCAACTCCTCTATGTTTCTTGGACTTTGTTGATGTTGTATTGATTGTATTGCTCTAAAGAAACCAAGATCTAATATATTAAGATCTGGGCTGTTTGGGGGTTGACACTTCAAATGGATATTGAACCCATCTCCATTAGCTGCTTGAATGAAATCTGCATCATTGACTCGCATATGTGGGGGTGCATTATCTTGTTGAATGTATACTATGCCTGTTTGTTCTAGTGGCCACTTTGCTTTGATTGCTGGGATTAATTTGTTGATGAAAATTCTCCTCATAACTTCTTTGGTGATTCTCTTGACTGGTTTGATTTCTGGAGTTCCTCTAGGCCTATTTGCACTATTTCTAACTGCTGGTACAATGTCAACTAATGGCCATAACCCTATCTTCCCATCAAATGTGCATTGTCCATCTTCATTAAATCTTGGTCTAGCTGTGGCCACTAAGAACATGACCTTGCAAATGAATCTTTTTGACTTGCATGTTCGGTAAGGCTTACATTCTCCTGGTGCAAGATAATATTTACCCGTAACTTGACTTAAAAAAAACCATTTCTCGTCAACGTGTACAATATCGAACATGTCAACGTACTTGTTATCACCATTTGCCCCTTGCACTATGTGTGACAAGCACCATTTCAACCTTTCAAATTTGTTTTGTGTTGTAAGTGTTGGTTTCAAACTATTAGAATGCCTCTTAATTTTACCCCCTTGACGTATCTGTGTACTCGTGTCTTTGGCACACCTAATGCCGCTGCCAATGATCTTATGTTGCATCTTTTTCTCAATGGAATTGTTAATATTTGATCAACATCAATTTCAATACCAATTCTGCCTTTGTAATTTTTTTTTAGTTGCAAATTGTCTCTGTTTTCTAGTGATTGTTTTACTCTTTTCCACAATCTATGTATTGTTGTTCTAGATACCCCATATTCAGCTGCCTTTTTCTTCATGTATCCATGTGGTAAGCTCATATCAGTTGAGCTGTGAATCATATCTGTTGACAATTTTCTTAAATCATCTTCCTTTAAATCTGTCCGTTTTTTCCTCGATGAACATTCTGGAGGAATATTACCATTAGGTAACTCCTCTATGGCCCGTATAATTCCTGTGGTATCTGTGATATGCATATGATCATTTAATACAATTGAAGTTGTATTTTGGTTGTTAAAGATGAATAATGCCCAATGATGAATAATGCTATGGAATGCCCAATGATGAAGGAACTCTTTTAAATATTGTGATGAAAATTTTCAGCCATTTTCAAATCAACATTATGCAGCTCTTGCTTTAATGCAATTGAGGTGGTATTTTGGTTGATTTGTTAAGGTTGAATAATTATTGTTTCATGTTTGCTGAATTTAACTGAGGGCTACAATTGAATGCCATTGAATAATTTTCACTAAAAATAACTGAATGTCATTAATTAATGTGCTAAAAAATTTAAAGCCTATTATGTGTATGCATACCTGAATTTGCAGATGCTGTTACATCTTCAATGATATTGAAGAAATTTGAAGCCATATTTTGTGATCTTGAAGAAATTTGAATTTGCAGATGCTGTTACTTGAGCAGTTTGTATTGTAGTATTATCATAATTTTGCAAAGTTGATGTAAATTAATGAAAGATGTAATGTAAATGAAGTGCCTCTAGTATTTTTATTTATGCTATATTGATGGAGTGTGAAAAATGGCAAAATTGGAGGGAAGTTTAAAGAAAATTTCAAACTTGATTCCTGGAAGAGAAAAGGTGGGAAAACTAAAATTTAAGGGCCCACATTCAATTAATTTAAACCCATAACAAAGGATTTGATTAGAACAATTATTTCTCTCTCTTACCATTAAACATATCATTAAAATCATAAGAAGACAAAAAAGCACACTTCCCAATGTATTCAATAAAATTCACTTCTTTTCTCTTTGTTCCAAAATCAACCGGACAGAGGGAGTATTTAATAAAAAGATGTACAAAGATTTGGCAACATTAATTAGTTCATATGATCACAATATTATATTGTAGTTACATGTATTAATTAGTCAGGAATACATTAAAAAAAAGATGTACAAAGATTTCTTCATGTTTAATTTAGAGTAATTTTATATTGTAGTTACATGTATTAGTGTCTTGACATATTATTTTTATGAGATTTGAAATGAGTTTTTAATTTATACAACTTTGTTATTTTGTATTTATGTAAATTAGTTTTTATCTCTAAATTTATATAAGATTAATTTTGTTGGGTACACTTAATTATTCTTATATAAGTTAATGTTTTAAAATTAATTAAACTATGTTTAGTGTGGTTTTATTAAAGAAATAACTAGTAATAATAATTTCATCTAGTTTTATTATTAGAGTTTACATAATATTAAATTTAGTTGGATTATAGGGTATCTTGGTACAAATATTAAGCTAATATAAAAGGGTTGACAGGGGATTTGTGAGGGTACAATAAATTTTACAGCCTCCTATTCAAGTAAAAGTTGTAATTAATCAATGATTAAAAATAATCTTGCCAATGACTAAATACATGTTGCTACTACTTTCTCTTATTTATTTACTCTCTTATTTACTTTACATATTTTACTTTTAAGCTTATTTTATTTTTAAGTTTTAATAGTGTAATCAAAACTCATTTTCCCTCATCTTTTTACTTTGCATATTTTATTTGAAATAAATAAGTTTAGAAGTATCTTTAAATTTAGTAATCACAATCTCTGTGGGATCGACCCCTACTTACTACTTACTATATTTAGCAAGTTGTAATAGGGTTATATATAATTTAAATTTGTGTGCGTACGACAGCACACTAGTGGAAAAAAGCTTAAGGGCTGCGGTTTTTTAGCCCCTTTGGGCTGCGTTTTTTGACCCCAGCCATTATTGTAGCAGCAACAAATAATATAAAAGGGCTGCGGTCAAAAAACGCAGCCCAAAATAAGGTAAAGGGCTGCGGACATAGGATAAAACCGCAGCCCTTAAGCTTAATAGGGGCTGTGTGTTGGAAGCTCAAGGGCTGCGGACAAGAACTAAAAACCGCAGCCCCTATGTATAATATGGGCTATTTGTGGAAACATAAAGGGCTGCGGACAGCTTGAAAACCGCAGCCCCTTTCCTTTTTTTTTTTTAAAGTTTTTTTTTGTTTTCGTAATATTTGTATAATAAATAATAATTATTAGCATAAATATTAAATAATAAATATTTCACAATAATAAACCGTCGATAAATACCAAAATATTACTCAATTATAATATATATTATATATATAATATTATATACATAAAGTATATACAACCGCATATAATTAGAAATAAATCGATACATATAAATTAAAGTACTCTAGCTACACGATATATACATATATATATATAATAATCTAGCTACCAACTTAATAAATTAGAAATAAACACCGCGACTTTGTCCTTGACTTTGCGTAGTTCAATATCCGTCAATTCGCGTGTTGGTCTTGGAGAGTCAATAATCTACGAATTAAAATCAATTATTATTATTAAAAAGTTAGTCGTACATTATATAATATAATTAATATATATATTATAAATAAATAATTTAAAAAACATATATAATAACTAATTAAATAAAATACTTACGGAATCAATATTTTGAACCCCGACATTCTTGACGGCTTCGATGAGATCATCCATAAATTTAATAACGTAGTAGCCGCAATGAATGGAATTTTGTTGTTGAAAACACTAAGAAAAAAAAATATTATATATTAGTGCCAAATAAAAAATGCTTCAAAACCGTTAAAAACGCAACTTAACACTTAATTTTGAGCAAATGACAATTATTTTCGATTCTAACAACTTTAACACAATTATATATACCAAATAATGTTGTGTGCCAAGTTTCATGCATAACAAACAAGGTTTAAGCTACTTTACGCTCGAAAATGCCAAAATTCATTAAAAGCGTTAAAAAACGCAACTTGACCCTTAATTTTGAGCAAATGACAACTATTTTCAATTCTAAAAACTTCAACACATTTATATATACCAAATAGTGTTGTGTGCCAAGTTTCATTCATAACAAACAAGGTTTAAGCTACTTTACACCCGAAAATGACAAAATTCATTCAAAACCTTAAAAAACGCAACTTGACCCTTAATTTTGAACAAATGACAACTATTTTCAATTCTAACAACTTCAACACATTTATATATACCAAATAGTGTTGTGTGTCAAGTTTCATTCATAACAAACAAGGTTTAAGCTACTTTACGCCCGAAAATGACAAAATTCATTCAAAACCGTTAAAAAACGCAACTTGACCCTTAATTTCAAGCATATGAAACCAATTATCAATTCTAACAACTTCAACACATTTATATATACTAAATAGTGGTGTGTGTCAAGTTTCATTCATAACAAACAACGTTTAAGCTACTTTACGCCCGAAAATGACAAAATTCATTCAAAACCGTTAAAAAACGCAACTTGACCCTTAATTTCAAGCATATGACAACTATTATCAATTCTAACAACTTCAACACATTTATATATACCAAATAGTGGTGTGTGCCAAGTTTCATTCATAACAAACAAGGTTTAAGCTACTTTACGCCCGAAAATGACAAAATTCATTCAAAACCGTTAAAAAACGCAACTTGACCCTTAATTTTGAGCAAATGACAACTATTTTCAATTCTAACAACTTCAACACATTTATATACACCAAAGAGTGTTGTGTGCCAAGTTTCAATCATAACAAACAAGGTTTAAGCTACTTTACGCCCGAAAATGACAAAATTCATTCAAAACCGTTAAAAAACGCAACTTGACCCTTAATTTTGAGCAAATGACAACTATTTTCAATTCTAACAACTTCAACACATTTATATACACCAAAGAGTGTTGTGTGCCAAGTTTCAATCATAACAAACAAGGTTTAAGCTACTTTACGCCCGAAAATGACAAAATTCATTCAAAAACCTTAAAAAACGCAACTTGACCCTTAATTTTGAGCAAGTGACAACTATTTTCAATTCTAACAACTTCAACACATTTATGTACACCAAAGAGTATTGTGTGCCAAGTTTCAATCATAACAAACAAGGTTTAAGCTACTTTACGCCCGAAAATGACAAAATTTATTCAAAAACCTTAAAAAACGCAACTTGACCCTTAATTTTGAGCAAATGACAACTATTTTCAATTCTAACAACTTCAACACATTTATATATACTAAATAGTGGTGTGTGTCAAGTTTCATTCATAACAAACAACGTTTAAGCTACTTTACGCCCGAAAATGACAAAATTCATTCAAAACCGTTAAAAAACGCAACTTGACCCTTAATTTCAAGCATATGACAACTATTATCAATTCTAACAACTTCAACACATTTATATATACCAAATAGTGTTGTGTGCCAAGTTTCATTCATAACAAACAACGTTTAAGCTACTTTACGCCCGAAAATGACAAAATTCATTCAAAACCGTTAAAAAACGCAACTTGACCCTTAATTTCAAGCATATGAAACCAATTATCAATTCTAACAACTTCAACACATTTATATATACTAAATAGTGGTGTGTGCCAAGTTTCATTCATAACAAACAAGGTTTAAGCTACTTTACGCCCGAAAATGACAAAATTCATTCAAAACCGTTAAAAAACGCAACTTGACCCTTAATTTTGAGCAAATGACAACTATTTTCAATTCTAACAACTTCAACACATTTATATACACCAAAGAGTGTTGTGTGCCAAGTTTCAATCATAACAAACAAGGTTTAAGCTACTTTACGCCCGAAAATGACAAAATTCATTCAAAAACCTTAAAAAACGCAACTTGACCCTTAATTTTGAGCAAATGACAACTATTTTCAATTCTAACAACTTCAACACATTTATGTACACCAAAGAATATTGTGTGCCAAGTTTCAATCATAACAAACAAGGTTTAAGCTACTTTACGCCCGAAAATGACAAAATTTATTCAAAAACCTTAAAAAAACGCAACTTGACCCTTAATTTTGAGCAAATGACAACTATTTTCAATTCTAACAACTTCAACACATTTATGTACACCAAAGAGTATTGTGTGCCAAGTTTCAATCATAACAAACAAGGTTTAAGCTACTTTACACCCGAAAATGACAAAATTCATTCAAAAACCTTAAAAAACGCAACTTGACCCTTAATTTTGAGCTAATGACAACTATTTTCAATTCTAACAACTTCAACACATTTATATACACCAAATAGTGTTGTGTGCCATGTTTCATTCATAACAAACAAGGTTTAAGCTATTTTATGGTCGAATTGTTTTCAATTCTAACTAATTTCAATCATTTGACAAATGTTTTCAATTTTAATTAATTCAAGACAATAATATATACTAAATAATGTTATATATACCTTTACTGCTCTCCATTTCGGGTTAGTGGCTCTTGTAGCACATCCCATTTCGCCACGCATTTTCTTCATAACCCTGAGACACAAGAGTAAAGAAATTAATTGAAATTAATTGACAATAATATATATATAACACTTAAATGAAATTAATTGACAATTTATAAACTTACGAATTCAACAAAGCTTTAAATTTCATGTTGCGAGGCACGGGATTTCCACGACTTAGTGAGTCGAAAACGTGCACCATATTGGTCATCGGACATATGACCAAAAGCATCCAGTGCACACTACAAAAACCACGATTTTAAATCATCAAGATAGAGAATATGTGAACGTAAGTAAAATCAAAATTTAAGTTCAATTTAATAAAATAATAAAACTAATCACCTTTCATAGTACGGGGCCAGAATGAATGAGTGTTTCGATTCAAATGAATGTTTCAAAGCACGTTCTACGTATGCTTTGACGTCATCTGGATCAGTAACACTCTTTTCACCCCTAATAGACTCAGGATCAAACCATCCAAATGTTATTGGAGGTTCGAGGCTATTCAACTCCTCGTACATCCCACTAAACTCACGAATAAGAAAATTTTGTCAGTCATTCGATTATTAAAACAATTAAACAATAAAACCTAAATTGTAAGATAAAAAATCACATACAGCATGTAGACATGAATAAGGGCGACATTCAACATCTCCCCTCGCAAAAATTGCCCAATGTCACTAGGACCAATAATGACGAAACCATCTTCGGCAGTGTGAAATTGGTCCGTGCCTAGGGGTAGAAGAAGTGGGTCCTCCTCAGTCATGCGAGATGCACCCTTGTGCAGCCATAGACAATCTGAAGAGAGATCTTTAAGCTCCTCATCAGTCAAGATTGGAGTGATTGTCACCGATGATGAGGAACCGATCTCTCTTTTAGAGCCCTTTGAGCTCTTTTCCTATTTCATTTCATACAATTAAATTAGTTTAATTACTCACGCAATTAAAATAATAAAAACAAATAAAATAATACTAAAGATATATTACCTTCGCCGTGAGTCGGACCCAAGCATATGGCCATGTGACGAAACTACCTCGGGCGTTCGATAAAGTCTCAAGGTTCCATTCTGGCATTGGAACCGGAAGTGAGAAATCCTCGAACCCCTTAACGATAGTTTCTACCGTCACACTAATGTGGCCACGTGTAACAGGCATTGTATGCACTGTTTGGCCCACTTGGTTTGGCTGCGCCTCACCGAATGCAACCTCAGTTAAGTCGCCACCACGAGCAACGCCTAACTGAGGCAACAAAAGAGAGCAAGGAGTCGCCTCCTAAAAATTTTTTCGTTTAGTATAATTAACATCATGATAAATTATCAAAACACGTTGAAATTTAAATAAATACGCGCTTGTATATTTAAAAATTAAATGTACCTTTATCACTGGCTCATCAGGTGTTGTTTCTGAAACCTGAGTAACGGAGTTCATGGTCTCCGGCGTTGGAATGTGAGGCTCGGGTGTGCTACGGGTAATGGGCTGGTGTGCTACGGGGGTAAGGGGCTCGGGCGATGGCTCCACCAAAGCCTTAGGATCCCCATGTTGACTTTGTTGGTCCTCGGCAATCAAATTGGCCAAGTCGTCATGGGTAGCTCCTAACTTCTGCAATAGTGATGCCATCTTGTCGAAGACGTCCTTAGTCACTTTTGCGGTGACTTTGGCTGTGATTTTCTCCTCGATTCGTTTCTCTACTTCCACAAGAGATGGCATCGTTCTGGATCGAGGAGTAGCGAACTCTTTGCCAAATGCTTTCTTCACGCCCACGCGGACGCCTCCTTTGCCGACTACCCGCCCCTGATGGTCTTTCCCTAAGACCATATGCAATGCATCAACATTGCCTTTTGGGGTGAACTCCCCCGTAGCCTCTTTTTCCTTCCAGCCCATCTGTTCAAATAAAAACGATCAATTAGTTTAAACACATAACAAATCAAGAATATAAGGCTAAATGATATGAAAACTCACCACAGCATCCGCGATCTTCTTCGTTCCAGGATCGGGAATGGTAAATTTACCACTTTCATCTCGAGCATGAAGCCCGCAATACCAATCTAGCACCCGATCTCCCGCTGGAGTACTCACAGATGGGGTAGTCGTAGATGAGCTCGCGGCTGAGCTCTGTTTGGGGTACAATCCCGCATCCACCCACTCTTTACGGGCCTCATCATAAGTTCTTGACCCCATGTGATGGTAAAACTTCCTTTTCTTTGCCGACTCGGAAGCTTTACCACGTTTTTCCTAATTAATAAACATAATAAGTCAAATGTCATATATTATTAGTTTAATAATTAAATCAAAAGAAGTAAATAAAAATGAAAAGCTATAATACTTACAACTTCATTAAGAGTTGTTTTCCTAGCAACAAATGCCTCCCACTCATTTTTAGATATGTGTGGCCATATCTCATACGGCATTTTGGAGGGAGCTTGTTCTCCATCTTTAATTCCCGTTTTGACCTTCTTGGTCAAACGGTGACGCTTCTTGGTAATCCAACCACCTACGAGCTTCGCCTTGAAGTCTCTTAATCTTTCAGCAACAGCTGAAAGAAAAATACTCTTCTTTTCTTCGTCGTGCTCGATGTGGAAAAGATTCTACAAAAGGAAAATATAATTAATAATTAATGTCAATTCAATTAATTTTAAAATAAAAGTAAATTAATAAAAGACTAAAGTAAATTAATAAAAGACTAAAGTAAATTAATAAAGTAAATTATTACCATCGTATCATCCCAAAATGACTTCTTCAAGCCCTCTGGAACCTCGTGCCAGGCGTGTAATATGGAAATCTTCCGAACACATAAACCCACTTGTTTTCCATATTCCTTACGCCACTTTCCACACGGTTGACCCAAGGCATTGTATTCGAGGTACATGGGCTCTTTGACTTTGAGGTTTTTCGTAGGACCTCGCCCTTTTCGTTTCTTTGAAGTTGTCGCTGTTTGAGTAGAAGCCGTCTCATCAATAGGAGGAGCATCATGAGCCAATTGCTCGTGTCTAACAAATGGATCGTCTTCCTCAACGGCTTGATCACCATCATCTATGTCCTTCTCCTTCGTCGGATCGTAGTCCTTATCCGACTCACTATGGACATCGTCATCCACAGTCGCAATCTCGGGCACAATATCATCTCTGAAAAGATGCATTGTAGATCAAGTACCTGAAAGAGTGGAAAATAGATCCAATTGTTCCTTTTCCCTCAAGTCTTCCTTCATGTCGAGAGGTGGGTAGTCCAATAGGCTTTGCCATAGCCATATACTCGGCTATAAAATTACCAATCTCATCGCTTACAGTGCCTTGAATCATACTCCCCTCTGGTTGTGCTGGATTCCTCACTTTGTTTTGTAACACACCCATGTGTCTCTCAAAAGGATAGCACCACCTTAGAAAAACTGGACCTAAAAGCTTGATTTCACGAACAAGATGAACAATAAGATGAACCATTATGTCAAAGAAAGAAGGTGGAAAATACATCTCAAACTTGCATAAAGTTACAATCACGTCGAGTTGAAGAGCATCAAGTTTAAAGGGATCAAGAACTTTACTACAAATAGTGTTGAAGAACGAACATAGCTCGGTAATAGCATATCTCACATGTTTTGGCAATATTCCACGTAGTGCGATCGGTAAGAACACTTGCATCATTACATGGCAATCGTGAGATTTCATGCTTCCCAACTTCAATTCACCATTAAGGGTCACAAATCTCTTCATGTTAGATGAGTACCCAGAGGGAACCTTAATGCCATACAAAGACTCACAAAAGGCTCGCTTCTCTGCTTTGGACAATGTGTAGCAAGCTGGAGGCAAATAAACTTTTTCACTACTCATCTTCTTCTTACCGACCTTTCCCTTGCTACTACCACCAACTTCATCAGTTCTTTCTCTTTTCTTACTCCCCTTAACCTGTGCCCACAACTCCGGACGAATACCCTTACATTCAAAGTAATCTCGCACGGCCTTATTATCCTTTGTCTTACCCGGAATGTTCATGAGAGTCCCGAGTATGGCATCGCATACATTTTTCTCTATATGCATAACGTCAAGACAATGCCTAACCTGTAGATCTCTCCAATATGGAAGCGTCCAAAAGATTGATTCTTTTTTCCACAGTCGATCTTCACCCCCTTGCACTTGCCCTGTTTTACCAAATACAGTTTCAACCCCCTTAACTTGTTCGTAAACCTCATAACCGGACAACGGTCGACGAGCTACACGGTCCTCAACCTCCCCGTTGAACATCTTCTTCTTCTTACGGTATTGGTGATCTCGTGGGAGGAACTTTCGATGATTCATGAATACATGTTTGCACTTAGGAATCCACGTGGATTCCATGTCATCGATACATATTGGGCACGCTTTCTTCCCTTTGTTCTTATACCCTGATAAGTTTCCATAAGCCGGAAAATCGTTAACGGTGCATAAAAGCATTGCACGCAAGGTGAACTCCTCATTAGCATATGCATCATACACGGAAACTCCTTCATCCCACATCTTTCTCAAATCCTCAACAAGAGGTGCAAGATATACATCTATGTCGTTACCAGGTTGCTTAGGGCCCGAGATAAGAAGCGAAAGCATAATGTACTTACGCTTCATACACAACCAAGGTGGCAAATTATAAATAACTAAAAGTACCGGCCAAGTACTATGTTGAGAACTAAGATTGCCAAATGGGTTCATTCCATCCGTGCACAGTCCGAGCCTTAAATTACGAACTTCATCCCCAAAAGTCTTGTGCAACCTATCAATACTCTTCCACTCCGGAGAATCGGATGGATGTGTGAGCAAGTGATCTTTCTTCACCCTATTTGCATGCCACCTCAAATTTAACGCATCTTTCTTTATAGAAAACAAGCGCTTGAATCTTGGTATTATTGGAAGATACCACAATACCTTAGCCGGGGGCCCTTTAGCATCTCGAGCCCCTTTACGCTTGTAACGCGATAACCCACACCTAGGACACTCTTCTAAGTTCTCGTTTTCATTCCGATACAATACACAATCATTCGGACACGCATGAATCTTCTGGTACTCTAACCCGAAAGGACACATTAGCTTTTTGGCATAGTATGTCGACTTTGGAAGTTCATTTCCCTCGGGAAGCATCTCACCTAACGCTTCTAATAACATTGTGAAACTAGTGTCACTCCAATTGAACTTTGACTTAATGTTGAAAATTGTCAAAACTGCTGTAAGCTTGGTGAACTTTGTACATCCAGGATACAAAGGCTTTTGAGAAGCCTCTGTCAACAAGTCAAATACACGAGGACGTTTTCCTAACTCATCCTCGACTCCCTCCATCATCTCATCAACACGATCCACATCCTCATCAACATTCTCTTCATCCACTACATCCTCATTAACATCGGCCACATTATTGACATCCTCAACAACCCTATTTTCCTTGTAAACTCCCTCCTCACCATGCCAAACCCAAACATGATATTGAGGCCTAAACCCACGTCGGAGTATGTGCTCCCTAAGCATATAAACACTATCTACCTTTGTACATTGCCACAATTGACACATGGGCAATAAAAACCAACTCCCCCCGTCCTAATTTGATGTTCAACCGCAACACTACAAAATTCTAACACGCCATCAATAAATTCCGACGATTCAATGCTTCCATACATCCAAGAACGATCTTTTGTCATCCTAAGTGTGATTATTTAATTCAAAACAAAATTAATAACAACTTTTAACATATTTACTTATTTATACCAAACACATTTAACCTTTAAAACATATTTTAATTCTATATAAGCACTACGTATTCTAAAATAAAATCATTTAAAATAATTACCATTGTTTTATACTTCATTCTTAATACTTCAATTTACATTCTAATTTTATACTTCATACATCAATATATATTCAAACATATATACAATAACAAACATATATCCAATAACAAACCACATTTTTTTAACCATAAAATAAAATACATATATTCAATGTAGTTCTAATAATTCAAACATATATACAATAACAAACCATATTTTTAACAAAGTACATAAATAATTAAAGCCCTAAAACTTCAATTCTTAATACTTTAATTTATATTCTAATTTTATACTTTATACATCAATATATATTCAAACATATATACAATAACAAACATATATACAATAATACAAACCACATTTTTTTAAACATAAAAATACACATATTCAATCTAGTTCTAATAATTCAAACATATATACAATAACAAACCACATTTTTAACAAAATACATAAATATTTAAAGCCCTAAAACACAATGAACTTGAACACTTAAAATCAAAATAATACCTTGAAATTTCGTGGGTTTAGATATGAGTAACTTCAATTGGGTTTTGTAACCTTTAAAATGTAACACAAAATCAATATTAGTATAAAAAACTAAGACCTAAAATACAATGAAACAAAATAAAAACTATACCTTGAAAGTGGGTTTTTGTCGAGAATGGAATCGAAGAAGAAGAGCACACAGTACATAAACTAAGAACACACAGTGTATTCGAAAAGCTTTTGAATTTCGAAGATTTTGAGAAGACTTTGAGAAGAATTTGGAAGCTTATGAAAAGAATTTCGTGGGTTTGAGAAAATTAGGAGGAAGAAGAAGAGGAAAGGCAATTGAAGAAGAAGAAGATGAAAAGTTTGAGAAGAAAATCGTGGGTTTTGAAGAAGAATTTCGTGGGTTTTGAAGACTTTGAGAAGAACGTTAGACTTTGAGAAGAAAAGCAATACAGTAGGCAGTAGCAATGCAAGAGAATTTTGAACGTTAAGCAAGCAATACAGTAACAATTATAATATGGCGGTTTTTTATTTTTTTTTTAGAATTACTAAGGGCTGCGGTTTATAGTAATGTCCGCAGCCCCTTTGGTTTGATTTTTTTTTTTATTTTCAGTATTTAATTGGGATTAATTAAGGGCTGCGGACATCCATTAAACCGCAGCCCCTTTGCCTTGATTTTTTTTTTTATTTTTAGTATTTAATTGGGATTAATTAAGGGCTGCGGACATCCATAAAACCGCAGCCCCTTTAGTGTTTCTTTTTTGATGAAATTTTTAAGAGGTTATGGGTTGCGGTCAATGCCAAAAACCGCAGCCCCTTATTACTTTTCTTTTTTCCCGCTTTTTTATTTCTCATATGGGCTGCGTTTTCCTAACAACCGCAGCCAATAAGCAGCAGCCAATAGCTTTTTTTCCACTAGTGATAATGAACATTATATTTTGAGCTTAGAATATAATTCGATCTCGATCATCTTGCTATAGAAGTTTTACTCATCGTCATTATTATCATCCTACCTAATGTATCTCTGCTTAAAGAAAATTATGGGCATGGTCTGGGGAGGGAAGGACGACGGCAACTCATGCCCATGAAGAAAAAAAACGGCCAGAAAAGAGTATCAGGCTCTAGAACTATAGAATTTTTACTGCTATCCATTATTTATTTAGGTTACTTCTAAATTTTTTATTCCTTTTTGTATGCAGGGGCGGTTTTGGGGTCGTGCGAGGTGCCCAACCGCACAGGGCCCCAAACCTAAAGGGCCTCAAATTAAAAAATATATTGGAATAACATAATATTGTGAGAGTTGTTGGTAAGAGGTTTGTTTAATTTATTAATGGTCATATGTTCAAAACCGATTGATTACACTTTTACTCTCTTTTTTTATCTCTTTCCAAAATAACTCTTTACCTTTCAAATATTTTTTATTACCTTATTTAATGTTACACATTCATTAAACATCAATTATCACTAACTTAATTTATAAAATAATCAACATTTTTTTTGTAAATTTTTAAACCCTTCAAACTTTTACTCTTTTTATTTTTAGTGATCCATCTATGAAGTACTATTTTTTTCTCTTCCATTTGAACATTAGAGAATAAATTTTAATATTTAACAACTTAATTTATGTTTAAGAAATTAAAATTTTGTTTCATTTTTTACTGCAACAAATTTAGCTTTTTGCGACATTAGATTTAGTAGCATTAAAAAAATGCCACTGATTCATATTTTTAATGTAATAATTATTGGATTTTATTTTAAGTTCCACCATAAAATGATTTAGCGACACTTAAATTGGTCTTTAGTGGCATATGTAATTGTCATTATACTCTATAGTTGCATTAGTGAGAAATGTCATTATATCCTATGTCGCTAAAAGCTTTAATTAGGCCTTGTTTGAATAGAGGGAAATAGAGGGAAAAGAAAAGAAAGAATTTAGAGGGATGGAGAATCTCTTATTTGGATAGCAAAAAGGGAGCTAGAGGATTTGGAGAGAAGGGACTTGGTAAGTCCCTTCATTTTGTTAACATCCAAATCTCTCCATAAGAGGAAAGATTTGGAAGGAAAATGAAATTCCTTAATTTCTTTCCCCTTCTCTTCCTTCCTATACAAACAATGGAGTATTTCCCTCTCTTTTCCTCCCCTTCATTTCTTTCCCCTTCCTTTCCTTTCTTTTCTCTCCTAATTTGCTATCCAAACGTAGTATTAGTGGCATTTTTTAATATGTTGCTAAAGGGTCTAATAAATGTCACCAAATCCTCAATATACACTATAAGAAATTTGAAATAGCGACATTTAAATTAAATGTCACTAAATTTATCACACTAAAAGCAAATTATGTTGTAGTGTTTATTTTAGTTTAAAAAATCTTTTCTTTAATTATAAAGGGCATCAATTTTAGAAATTTATGAAATATAAACAGGGCCTCGAAATTGGTTGCTTCGCCCCTGTTTGTATGAAAGTATGGGTCATGTTTTTAATATAATATACTAAAATTTAATTTGTTTGATGTAAATCATTGCGATTTAAAAAGTATATTAATCCCCCAAGAAATAAAATTATATCAAATTCAATTCAATATGAAAACTATGTTAGATCAAATACGCATTTATCTCAAAAAAAAAAATACGCATTATTAAACGTAATATCAAATCATGAAGCGAAAGTGGGTATGCAATATTAGATTTCATCAACAACAATTATGATTATATCAATTTTAAATGTTATTTAATCTTAGTTCTTATGAATTTTGTTATTATTAAACACAATGTAGATATTGTTTGTATAGGACTCTTTTTTTAATGAATTAATTTGAATTTTTTAAGAAAATTTTAGATCCCTATAATGATTTAAGGTTCGTTCTACACTTCTATATTTGGATTAGGACTTTCTTATTTCAAAAAATTTGCTTTGGACTTTCAATAGTAAGCTAATATTATGAACATGCTCGAGATAACATCCCTTTCTAATAAAATACTACTCCCTCTGTTTCATTTCAAATGTTATATTTATTTTTTTTCCGTTTGTCAATGCACTAATTGTGTATAATTAAAAGTGTATGATTAAAAATTATAAAATAAGATATTAATAAATCATATGTTGAGACTATTACAGTGTCGGAGCCGCATTAGGACCTACGGGGTCACGTGCCCTTAGACGTTTTTTTTATAAAAAAAGTAAAGTAAACTTTTCTATTGGTAGGTGTAGAAGTGTAAAATTAATACTGAAGTCTTTTGATGATAAATACTCTCTCATTTTAGTAATTTTGTCTTATTTATTTATTTTATCTTATGTTTTAATTAGGTCAGTTGATTTTATTTGTTCCATTTTCTTTTATGGTATGTTGTATTTATAATTTTAGCAAGTAAGGGTAAAGTACTTGTTAGTTTTACAAATAAAACTCCGCCAAAATTTTGTCCATTAGTTGGTGCTCCCTGAAACTCCGAACTCTGGATCCGCCACTCAGACGAATAAAAAAATAATCTCATTTAACTATGTTTTAATACATGGATAAAGACTAAAATATGAGTTTTAAATATAAATTAATGAAATTTACTAAATAGTATTAAGATTATGAAATGTGATCGTAAATGTATTTACATAAATGTTAATATCATCATGAACATAATCTAACACTAGTACTGATGATGGTTAACATTTGTATGTTATTTTATATCATAATCATAATTAGGATTATAGTCATGCTATGCACGATTCATATTTTTGTCTATTAGAGACTATTATAGTTCATAATATGTGGGACCTTTGACCAAAATTTAGCAAAATCATCATAAAAAAAACCTTTTATCACTACTCGGATATGCTTGATAGTTATCCATTAAGCATTAGCAAATTTGTATTAAATGTAATCATAATATATAATAAAACTTAAAATACTAATGAAGCTATCATATTGATACACTTGAATAGATATTATAATGAAATATTTCCTCATAACTGGATGCCAAAATTTAATTTTAGAAAGAAATACTATATTTTGTGAACTCGAATGTACATTATTGATAATCATTGAAAGTAGTAGTAGTTGATAAATCATCAATAATACCATATAATGTTGTTATATACTTACACATGTATTTTGTTTTTGTGTAATACATACTAGAAAGGTATATTTGATGACTTTTTGTTGTGAATTTATAGTATTCCATTAGGAAATATGAAGAAAGGGGTTAAAAAATAACTATTTAACGACATTTATAAGTCTTACATTCTTTATGGATTGGATTACACATTATAAATATTAATAATTCATAATAGCATTAATGTGAACTTGTGGAATTTATTTCTCCATTAGTTATTTTATTGCAATTACAATTATCTAACAAATACTTATGCGCCTATTTTTTGGCACGTAGACCGAAAAAGATATTCAACGTTGTTTTTACCCATCATAACAATATTATTCAAAAAAACGAGCATCGCGATTATCCTTAGGAGATAACTTTTTCAAAAATCTGGTCGAAACAAGAACTTACTCGCCTATTTTTCGACATGTCAACCAAAAAAGATTTTTAACGTCATCTTTACCCGTCATAACGATATCTTTTCGAAAAATGGACGTCACAATTACCCTTTTGGATAACCTTTTTGAAAATCCGGTTGAAACAAGTACTTAATTCGCCTCTTATTTTTCGGCATGTAAATCGAAAAAGATATTCAACGTCGTTTTTGCCTATCAAATGATATTTTTTCAAAACACGGATATCGCAATCACCTTTATGGGGTAACTCTTTCGAAATTCTGGTCGAAACAATTACTTATTCATCCGTTTTTCGGATGTCTGTTTTTTGAAAAAAAATATCATTATAATGGTTTAAAACAACGTTAAAGTGTTAAAACACAAGAGTACAATTGTAATTAGGAAAGTCAAAGGTGATTAGAGTTGGTCAACAAAAGTCAAAGGGGATGAATAATGGTCAACGGTCATTTAGGCTGATCAAAGGTCATCTAGGTTGGTCAACAATCACTTGGTTTGAATGATGATTACTTTGGTACTTTCGAGGCTGTAATTCGCAAACAAAAAAAAAACATCAAAACCGTCATTCACAAAAGCTCTAAATTTGAAAACTGTAATTCGCAATTAATTCTACTAATAATTTAGAAATAGGAAAAGAGAAAATGCGAAGGCAATTAATGAAAATGGATCGGATCCATTCCATTTTCCGAAAAAATAAAAATGATTTAATTGTTTAAATAAAATTTTATATGGATTTGTTTGTATATCGTGAGAAGGAAAGAGAGTAAATGCAAGAGGGAGACAGAGACATGTGAAGGTTTGATAAAGGTCTAAAATTTGCGATGTAGTCGTACGTGCTAATACAAACAACTATTTAACTTAACAAGGTGGCAAAGGCATCTTTCCTAGAAAATACCTTGGATATCTTCTATTCCAATCAATGTTTTTAACAATTTATAGGACTACTGCTACTTATCATATTCCTATTTCTATAGATATTCAAAACAGATCCGATAATCCGATAGACATTAGACTTTATAACCGAGCCAGATTTAACCCGACTTAAAAATGGATAAACAATTATGTACAAACCATAATGTGAACACAAAATCCGATTTTGAACTAACCCAAAATACCTGACCCGGAATCAACCTGATAACCCGAATGAACACCTCTACCTATTCCTGTTCCTATTCCTAACACAATTGGTTGGTATATGGTAGACTAAAGACTACTTATATTCCTATTACACTACTCACGTTCATTAATTTTATTTTTATTAAATTGGCTGCCTTCAAAATATGGTCAACTATAGTATCTTCTTTGCCGGATCTTGATCATGAATAAAATAAATGTTAAGAAAAAATTAATATTAATAATCAAATATTTCACCTATTTGTTATGAATAATCTTAATTTTAGGTCATTTTTTATTAAATCAACTTTTGCTCTTAGTTTGCTGTCAACATACTAATAGGATATGCTGCTGATAACAAACTAAAAACAAAGGTTGAATTGGTAAAAAATAATCCAGATGCGGAATTATTCACAGCAAATGAGTGAAATATAGGATTATTATTATCAATTTTCCTAATGAGTTTATTAACTTAATATAAAATTAGATATAAAAAAAATGGAGTAATATTTAGAGAAGCTAAATTATAATTCTAAGGTTAAAGTAATTTCAGAGGGAACTAAACTTGGTCAATTGATCGACTTAAAAGTCTAGTATTGTATATATCTTATTTCAAATATCAACATGAAAGGTTCGGAATTTTTTAAAATAAGATTAACAATATCTTATACAATAATGTTGAGAATTGAGCTTTACGTTTTTATTCAATTTTTAAGAGCTCGTAAAATTGCTTCATCAAAATGTATTAAAAAAATACTGTTTTGCTTGATAAAAAGTGTGACTATCCATTTTTTTTCCCCTTGAATGGCATATTTTTACAACGTCTATTGACCAAGAAAACCATAGTGTAATATGTTCATTTTATATCCTTTTGATATTTTACCTTTTAAATTTATGTAAAAAAATATACTTATGTCGATTAATAAATATGGGTAAATGAAAAGAATAAAAGAAATAACGCTTTTAACATGTACAACTTGACATTTTTCGTCTATAGCACAAAGAATAACAAGAAAGCAATATTAATCCTGATTTACGACAAAATTTGGTTGCTTAAATAAGATATTTCTTCAAATTAAAGTATACTTTTATATAATAGGTGCATGGTAGATAAGTAATTGAGGAGAAGAAAATGTGACATAATAATTAAATTACACCATATGTCCCACATTCTCCCCACCATACTCCTCATCATTAAATTAACCTAATCTTTTAATATAAGTTAATTATGATTTAAATCTCTCCCTTTTTTAGTTTTCTATCACTTTTATTTGAAAAATACTAGAAGTGTTAAAAAACAAACCCGATAATATGATAATCATTAGACCTTATAATCAAACTCAATTTAATTTGATTTAAAGATAAAATTACAATTATAAAAAATTAATGCGATACAAAATCCAATTTTAAACTAATTGGAACCATTTAAGCTGAAATAAACTATATATAGGACTCCAATCATAGAAGTAATGTGCTAATTTATAATCATTTAAAGTTATTTGTTTTAGTTTTGTTTGTCCAAATATGCTCGTAAGCTTTTTCTGCATTTTATTTGCTTTTTCAGTAATAATACATATCAAAGAAACATCAAATATTCTTGGCCGGCAAAAATCAGATGATTATTAAGTTGAATAGTATTCCATGAATTTTCCCATCTTGCTTTGAAAACTTTTTGATTATTAATTCAAATTCAAAAAAATATTCAGTACAGAAAATATTTTATGTTTAGGTTGGACTTTTTTTATTTAATTTATTTGTTTTGAAATAGTTGCACTTAAGATTTTGTACGTCTAAAGGTGAAGTTAATTAATGTACCAAGAATTAGGCAAAAATAATAATAATATTCTTAATTTTTTATTAAGCTCTCAACAAGCCAAATAATAACCACGTGAAATCACATTAGAGAAATACTAAGAAAATTATTTCACTAATTTTAGAGCAGAAGTAGCAATAGTTTATAAAACTACATACTTAAGCTCTTTACAAACATAATAATAGATATTTAAAAGTTACTAGAAAAAAATTTTTACTTTGTAGTTGACAAGGTCTTTTCTGAACATTTTTGGGCTCTAGACGAAATAATAAGTCGGGGCTCTCATGAGTCCGTCTTGTGTGGACCTGGTCCATCCAAAATTACCGTGGACCAGGGAAATATCCCACGTCACCTATTCACTCTTCTTCCTCTCACATTTATTCTTTCCTTTTTCAGTTTTATTCCTCCTCTCTCATCGCCATCTCTCATCATTTTTTCTTTCCTTTTTCAGTTTTATTCCTCCTCTCCCATCGCCATCTCTCATCATTTTTTCTTTCCTTTTTCAGTTTTATTACTCTGCTTCCACCATAGTCTCTGCTTCTATCACCATCTCCTTTGCTTACTAATCTTCTACAATTGTAAAAAAGTGTTTGACCTAAATGAAATTGCAATTGAAGAAGTTGATTTTAACGAAAGTAATTTCATAGTTGAATTTTTTTTAGGGTTTCTTCAAATTCATGTTCAATTTCATTCAATTATAAGTAATTACTTTGAATTTTTTGTTGTGAAGAACAATTTGATGAATCTGAACTACAATTGGATTTCACGCAAATTGAAGTTGGTGAAAATCAAATTCAAGAAGATGCAAATTCAGTTGGATTAACAAGCCAAGGTTCTACAAGTTGTATTTTAAATGAAGGTAAATTTAACTTTCAATCAACAAATAAGCTTTCAATTTTTTCTTTAAATGTGATAACTATAATTGTTGAAAGTGATTCCAAGCTACAGATTTCATTTCAATTGAAGGAAAATTAATTAGATAACTGTTGAACATTTAGTGTCTAATAATTCTGTATCTATAGTCACTAAGTACTACTAAAGTAGTGGGACAATATGTGTTAAATTACAAGGTCCAAAAGGGTTCCAGGGAAGGACAAAAGCATAACCGAGTCAGCACTAAAAGCCGACTCGGCTGTGAGTATTTTGGACCTAAAGCCGAGTCGACTTTAGGTACTGGAACATAGCTTTTGTCCAGCAAGATTAGCCGACTCGGCTTTTCTGGTTCTGAACAAAATCCGACTCGGCTTTTTGTTCTAGAAATGACCATTGGTCATTTCTTCCCGTTTTCCTTGTAGTAAATACCTTGGATTCCTTTGTTAATGCTCTTGATCTCTGGAGTTATATGGAGAATTATGTTAATAATGCTCATGAATGTCTTGGTTAATGACATTGAATTACATGATCATGAATATGATCATTATGGTGATTAATGTGCAAATGCTCCTCTTCTATACTCTTGGAGTATAAATAGAGACCTTTGGCTTTGAGTTCCATACACCAATTTTCTGAATTTCTATTCCTCTTTCTCTCATTTGTCTTTGCTATTTCAAGAGAGTAATTAACTCTTGTTTTGCTTTCCATTGCTCATAATTCTAAACACCTTGTTATTAAGTAATATATCGTAAGTACTAAGGGTGTATTGAAGTTGTTTGTATCTCATTGTGAATTTCCAATCATCAACCCAAGTACCTTTGTGGGGGAAATATCACAAAAGGAAAGTGAGCACACGCCTACAACTTGTGTCAAGTTTTCGGGTAACGGTTGTCGTTACAAACTTATCTTCATTATACTTAGCATTATCCTTGTATTTATATTTTTGCCATCAACAAAGGGGTTTATACAAATTTCCGATTGTAATTTATATTGTAATTATATACATTCGTAATAATAACTATGTCTTGTGATTGAGTAGAATACAAAAGAAATGGCTTCGTTTTTAGGTAACTATGTCTTGTGATTGAGTAGAATACACAAATTAGGTAACTATGTCTTGTGATAGAGTAGAATACAAAAATAAGGTAACTATGGCTTTATTCACTATTGGATTTTGAATGAAGGTAAAATTAGTTTAAAATCAACAAATCAACAAATAGTACCAAAAGCTTGCCTAGGGCAGCTAGGGGTAACTACCACTTAGTGTAGGGGTAACTATGTCTTCATACGCTATAGCACCCATGTCTGTGATAAACTATATGTTGTTTATATATCCATAAAGAGAGTATGAGATTATTTTGGTGATTTTTTGTTTATATATGCATAAAGAGAGTATGAGATTTATTTGAGATACCTTCTTTGTTTGTATATCAACAAATAGCTTCTTTTTTGTTTGGTTTAGGTTGCACCACAATGACAACAAACGAACATTTAAGTGGCTCTTTGTTAGGTGAAACTCGAGGGACACTTGAAGAGAATTTTGAACTGTACAAACAACATGCGTCTTTAGTTGGTTTTAGTGTTCGAAAGGGAAAGCATCGAATGAAACAAGGAACTTCTGATGTCATTGAGAAGTACTATTTGTGTTCGGCTGCTGGAATTAGGAACACAGAAAAGAAGGTCGTGAAGGGAACACAAAGTCATGATATAGAAGGTACTGAAAAAATAAAAATAAAAAAAGAAAGAAGAGTGGCAATAACTAGAACCAGATGTAATGCGTGCATAAGAGCAAAGAACACATTTGGAATTTTTGAGGTCATCGACCATGTTGTGGCACACAATCACCCAATGACCAGAACACAATGGAACTACATACATCATTCAGAGCGACAAATGTCTGATCATAAGAAAGAGGAAATTGAGACAATGCAACTAGCTGGACTACAACCAATGGAATCATATAGGCTCTTGTCTGCTAAAGCTGGTGTGAGCATACAATAGACCACACCATGAAAGACCATCTGAACTTCTGCCACAAGCTAAAAATGAAGAAAATTGATGGTGGTGATGCAAATTTTGTAATTGAACAGCTTGACCAGAAACTCTATGATAATCCAGACTTCTTTTATGGAGTTAGACTCGATGAAGAAGGCAAGATTTGTTGTATATTTTAGAGAGATGCTATGATGTTGGAAGGTTATAGGATATTCGGTGATGTGGTTGTAATGGACACAACTTACAAGAAAAACAAGTATAATCTCATATGTGCCCTCTTTGTTGGTATTAACAATCATTGGAAGAATACAATGTTTGCTTGTGCATTTATGGGAGATGAGACTGTTAAGTCGTTTGTTTGGCTTCTTAATATTTTTAAGAAGCCAATGGGCGGAAAGTGTCCGGTGACCATATTTACAGACCAAGATGCAGCCATGTCTAATGCAATAAAAAAGTGTTTTCCTGGATCTAAGCACAGATTATACCTTTGGCACATAAGTCAGAATGCATTTAAGCGATATGGTGCACTAAAGAAGGATGCTACATTCAAGAAAACCTTTCACAAATGCTTAAGTGGATGCTCGAACAAGAACGAGTTTGAGGCAAGTTGGAAATCGATGATAACAACATATAAGCTAGACAATAACAAATGGTTCAAAATGTTGTATAATCTGAAGAAAAAGTGGGCAACAGCGTTAAGCAAAGACTTCTTCTCCGCCGAGATTTTATCTTCACAGAGAAGTGAAAGCTCAAACCGTGCTATTGGTTTTCGAGCCAATTATAAGACAATATTGATTGAGTTCTTCCATATATTTGAAGACACAATGATACGTTGGAGAAGGTCAGAAATTGATGATGAGTTTCACTGTACAAAATCAGTCCCAAATTCACATATGCCCTTGATTGGGCTGTTGAAGCATGCTTCTAAGGTTTATAATACGGAGACACTTTTTCGTGATTTTGATAACGAATTTACACATGCCATGGGTATAGTAGTAAATCAAGTACATGAGCCTGGTACACATGGTAACAAGTACCTAGTCACGTTTCCCGACATCGAACAATCAACATATTAAGTGACATACAACGTTGAAGCCATAACTTGTTCATGTAAAAATTTTGAGGAATTTGGATGGTTATTCTACCACATCATCAGAGTTCTGCATATGTTTTCTATTGTGAGGATTCTGGAACAGTACATTGAATCAAGGTGGACAAAATTTGCAAAGAAAGATATATGGGATAGAATGGATGCTGAAAGTAAAGAGTTGGGGTTAATCAATAGTTACACACCTTGACGTCTTCAAATGGCAAGAAAATTTTACAATCTCATTCTCAATTGCCACACAGATGAAGAGGGCAGGAGTTATTTAGAAGAAAAGTACAAGCTAATGGTAGCGAAAACCAATGCCTTACTAACAAAGCCTGTAGAAGTTGAGAATGCAATTGGAGCTGAAACTGCTAATGCTACATTGGTACAAACAACAAATCAAATGGTTAATGTTCTTCCGAGGCCAAGTGTTCGTGATCCGAATGTTTCAAAGACAAAAGGTAGCACTGACAAAAGAATAAATGGAGCTTATGATCACTACAAAAGGGGAAGCAAGAATAAGAAGGGGAAGGGAAAGGCACATGAGGAATTTAGTTCTAAAACTCCAAATGTACGCTTGATTTAATATCTAGCACACCTTTGAATGTTTTGTCCATCAAAATTTACCCTTTACTGTCAACGTACTAAAATTTTTTCCCTCCTTTTTTCTAACATTGGTTTGTAATGCAACAAAGAAAGTATCACTTCTTTTCAAGATTATAATTAAGGTGACCCCATTTGTTATTCAATGTTACCCTTTTTGTAAAATGCAGTTACCCTTTATTAAAACTAAGTATATGTACTATTAAAGCTTGGAAATTGACACGTGAGTCTACATGCATGTAGTTATATATTTGTTTCACCCAATGCAACAAAAAAGTATCATTTATTTTCAAGATTATAATTAGAGTGACCCCATTTGCTTTTCAATGTTACCCCTCATGTAATATGAAGTTACCCTTGATTATATACATATGTTATCCTTTTTGTAAAATATATTATTTGGTGGACTGGGTGTGGGGTTTGCATTCTGAGGGAAGGCTGATTGAAGCTGCTGATCAGAGGTTGAAAGGGGAGTTTGATGAGGATGAAATGAAGCAACTTCTGCTTGTTGGGTTAACCCGCATTCCAAGTATGAAGTATATGTCTGGACTCTTGCGGCCCAACTCTTAATTCCCAATTCCCAAATCCCAAATCCAATTACCCTATAATATATAAACCCACTCAAAAAATTTAAAAACCCTAGTGCCACAACCTTCACTCATTCAGAAGTTCCAAACGGCGCTCTCTTTTTGCTTCTTACACCTCAAGCTCCCTTCTTCAACTCAGGTAATTATTTCTCTTTTTCTTCAACCCTCTTTCTTGCTTCTTTCTTATTTTTTAATATAGTTTCTTTCTATTTTATAGTCTTCAATCTCCATCTCCTTCTCCTTCTCCTTCTCCATCCACAGTTGAGGGTTGATTTTCACCACGGAATCAAATGTAGAATCTCGTAATGTAAGTATGTTGGTTGATTTTTTGATTTTTTTAGGGTTTTTTTGTTCAGTTTGTGTATTTTGAATATTAATAAGCTGATATTTTGATTTGTTTTCGTTTTTTAGTTGATATTATGTTGATATTTTTAGGTATTTTGCTTGAGTTTTTTGTTTGCTTTTTTTGGGTATTTTTTTCAGTTTTTTGTTCAGTTTGTATATTTTTGGTTGATATTGTTTTGTTGATATTTTTTGGCAGATATAATCAAGTACCTTGAATTAGGTAGATTGTCGATATTGTTTGGTTGATGTTATATCACTAGTGGAAAAAAAGCTATTGGCTGTTACACATTAGCTGCGGTTCCTAAAAAACGCAGCCTTTAATGGAAGGAAAAAAGGCGGAAAAAAATAGCTTAAGGGCTGCGGTTTCTAGTAGATACGCAGCAAATAAATTAAAAAAAATGGTGAAAGCTATTGGCTGCGGTTTGTATTAGGTCCGCAGCAAATTATAAGCCCAAAAATTACCCTAAGCCCAAAAGTTGTCCGTGCGTCTTTTTTAAATGAGGCGTCCCTCTTTGAAACCCTAAATGAGGCGTCTCTCTTTATATCAAAAACCCTAGAAATCCCTAAAACATTCCCTTAAGGCGCCGTCTCCCTAAAATCCTAGAAACTCTCCCTTAAATCAGAAACCCTAGAAACTCTCCCTTAAAACACATCTCCTTGAGGCGCCGTCTTGATCATCAGATCTCATCTTCTTCACGCTTTCAATTTGTGAAAAATTCTGATCTCATCTTCTTATAACGTTTTCTTCTTAAACGTTTTCTTCTTAAATTCTTCATGCCTTCATGTTGCAATTGGGTAATTCACAATCGTTATGATGTTCAGTGGTATGCAAGAGATGTATTTTGGGATTGTAATCGTTTTGGGATTGTTCTGTGGGTAATTCAGTGGTATGCAAGAGATGGGCCAAAAGGTGATGTTCTTCGTTTTGATGTTCTTCACTCTAATCGTTTTGGGATTGTAATTTTAATTTCGTTTTTGGATCTTACAAAAAACGTAGATCTGGGTTGTAATTTTAATTTTAATCGTTTTGATGTATTTTATTTCGTTTTTTTATGATGTTTTGATGTATTTTTATGATGTTTTGATGTAATTTTAATTTAGTCATTTCGTTTTTTATGATGTTTTGATGTACTTTTATTTCGTTTTTATGGTGTTCTGGGTTGTAGATCTTTAGAATCTTTAGATGTTATTTTGTTTTTAGTTTTTGGATCTTAGTTTGTTATCTCGTTTTTATTTCGTTTTCTGAGTGTTTTTTTTTTTATGTTTGATGTTCATCGTTGCATGTTCATCGTTTTTCTGGGTTCATTTAATTAGTATTTGAATTTATTTTTATTTTCTAAAATGACTAAAGGGCTGCGGTTGTATATGTCCGCAACCAATGGTTTTTTTATTTTGAAAAATGACTAAAGGCTGCGATTGTAATGTCCGCAGCCAATAATAAAATCTCATTTGCTGCTATTCCAAGGGCTACGAGGTGAAACCGCAGCCAAAAACGGTAAAAAACCCGCAGCCATTGATGTTTTTTCCACTAGTGTATAGACTAAATAGTTACTTAATAAAATCGGTTGATATCATGATTGGATTAGTAAAATGTTTATTTCATAAAATCATACTTTTTGATGTTTGTTTTTATTGTGTAGAGTTATCGAAGATCAGTTTGGCTCCTTCGGTTATCAACGCTCCTTAATGCATGCTGTTTATTCTTGGATGGAGTCGCTATTGCCAACTAGTGACTACTATGAATTTACTTTATACTTTATATTATAATATTAGTGATGTACTTAATTATTGTAATGTTTCGGATTTGGTGATGTAATTTGTTTATCTATGGTTGAAGACTTGAGACGTTGGTACTTGGTTCGAACTAGCTAGATATTTTGTGAATGTTGTTTGGTGATGTAATTTTTTATGGTAATGTACTTGAAGGAAAAAAATGCAATGGATTCATATTTTTAGTGTGATAATTATTGGTTTTTATTTTAAGTTTTACCATAAAGTGATTAAGCGACACTTAATTTGGTCTTTAGTGGCAAATGTAATTGTCACTATAGTCTATAGTGGCGTTTGTGAGAAATGTCATTAGATCCTATGTCGCTAAAAGCTTTAGTGTGACTTTTTAATATGTTTCTAAAAGCTCTAATAAATGTCACTAAATCCTCTATATACACTATAAGAAATTTCTAATAGTGACATTTAAATTAAATATTTCTAAATATATCCTACTAAAAACAAATTATGTTGTAGTGTGCGTTGTTCTCTTTGGATCTATGATTTAAGGATGTTTACTTTTTTTAAAACCCTAATTTTAACTCAATTGCATTGCCATGGGAACTACCAATCCTACAAATTTTATTTAGGAAACTAAAATAGGCTGTCATTGCTCATAGTTTTAAGAGAGATATTGATCGAAATTCTTTTTTATTATTGATCAAATCATACTTTTTTCTCTTAGGCAATGTGTTGCGTTCTCTTTGGGTCTCTTTTGGGTCTCTGATTTAAGGAGGTTTACTTTTTTTAAAACTCTAATTATTTTTCATTACATAAAAAAGTCTTTAAATGCGTCAAAATTAGAATTTTCAAACGCAAAACGCAAACAACAGTTAAATTAAAAATAGGCCAATTTCTATATTTAAATAAAAACGTCAAAAACTACATCAAATTGTATTACATAATAACAAACATCTCACATCTTTTATCAATTTTAGTTTGATCTTTAATCGAAATTTAATTGACGTCTTCAGCAACTGTTTATCCTTTTTTCTTGCCATACTTTAAATACTAATGGACTTTGGTAGCACAACAAAATGAAAAGTTATATTTTTCCTTGGTGCATTGAAGATCAGATAAACATCACAAAATCAATATAAACAACATTTTGCAAACCAAATGAAAATGAACATGACAAGCAAAAATATCAAGTTTTTGTAGTATACATTTCATGGAACAAATAGAAACTTTTGTAAATATAAGTAACAAATTAGTTTAATAGGGACTGTTTCTAAATCTTTTTTAGCGTTTATTTCCTAAAGAATTTAGACCAAAAGTTATTTATCATTAAACATTTAAGTAAAGCATGCAAAAACAATGGATTAATTTTAAGTACTTATTGAGGGCATCTGTCCGATAAAATTAATCATTATTGAGACATTAGACCAAAACTTTAAGATTAGATTTATGTTTTAATTATTATGTCAGTTGATTGTTAAATGGGGTAAGTGAGGATGATATTAATGGTAAAGTTGTCCCATGAAAGTAAAAGTATTCGAAAAACTTATCATAAAAGAAAATACGACATTTAAGATTAATTTGCCGAAATTAAAAATACTTCCTCCAACTCACTATACATGTCCACTTTTCTTTTCAGGTCAATTCGCTTTATTTGCTTACTTTCCTTTTTTTGCATAGATTTTTTACCTAAATATCCTATGTTCAACAAGACCATAATACCCCACCTACATTACTTAAAATACTCTAACTACCACCTTTACAATTATTATAATCACTTAAAAGACTCCAACCACCACACTATTACACTCTGTACCCAGAGTGTGGACGTTTAAAGAGAGTTGGAAGGAGTATTACATTTGGTTAGGATAAGAAAGATACATGATTACTCATGAAAATAAACATTTTAAATCAAAAATAAAAAAAAAAATGAGAAAAACAAATGAGTTGGAAACTCCAAAGTTAGTACTCTTTAGGTCACAAATACAAGGTCAAGCCTTTCAAGTATGCATTTCTCATTGATTTAAAAGATAACTTATTTCTAGACTTTAGTACATTGTAATTTATAAGCTACTTAAAATCTCACAAACATAATACAAAGAATTTCATAATTACTCAAGCAGAAAGCCAGTTTATTTATAGCCTTTTATCTACTATTAGACTCAAATCAAAACCTTCGGCGTACAATTTAAGGATCTCGTATATAGCTATACTCAATGCTTGGCGAACTTTTCTAAAACATCAAAGTAGTCCGGGAAGGTTTTACGGGTGCATCCCGGATCAAGGATAGTGACGGGAACATCAGCACAGGCAGCAAGAGAGAATGCCATGGCCATTCGGTGATCGTCATAAGTTTCAATGGCGGTGGGGTTTAGCTTTTCAGGCGGAGTGATCACACAGTAATCAGATCCTTCCTCAACTGTTGCCCCAAGCTGAAAGTATTGATAGGAATGCAAAAGAACATCAGTTATATTTTGAATATATATTACTCAAGAACAATTACAGCCTTCGAGAATGTAAAAGGCTGCTAACCTTTCTCAGTTCTGTGCAGATGGCAATCATCCGTTCGGTTTCCTTCACTCTCCAGCTAGCCACTGTTAATTCACATAACAAAATCATTACACATCTTGACATGTATTTTGCGTCGATGTTTTGGGTATGCTTAGAGGTGAAATAATTCTTTTTCCTTTCTTTGATTGCAAACGAGGCGTGTTCAGTTAATAAACATACAAGTAAATTCTAGACAAAACCATCTCATAGACAAATAAATTAATCCAAGCACAAGGTTCTTTATTCCATAATGCTTCCTCATTCCGAAAGTATTTACTCTGGCGGAGAACATTTTCCATGAGAAACAATTTTCCAATTAAACGTTAATGATTATTACTTTTCTTTTGATTTGTTTGATGGAATACGATAATGCTACCAAGGGAGATGGAGTGAAAGTGAATGAAATTCAATTTTTCATCCAACTAAATAAATAAATTTATAAGCTAATAATGGAAGTAATAATTCTTTTCAACCCTAATTTTCAAATTTTCATTGTCAACCCAGTATGGGAATATGGAGAAGACAGATTTTCAATAAAAAGTTCTCCTCCAAACTAAACACCCCTTGTAAAAAAAAAACCCTATATGACACCACAGTATATTTATGGAAAGAATATCTCAACATTCATCCCTAAGATTGGATCAATTTTCATCTTATCTCTACTCTGCCGAAGATGGGTTTCGATTCATATCCCCGGAACACATCCTAAGGTTTTTCTTTTTAGGGGTGTTTTGCATAATAGTTGATTGGACAATTTTAGCTTATTTTGGCACAATTGTAAAAAATTGGTTAGTGTTTAGTAAATTAGTTGATTGAAACTTATTGGTCTGAAGACGCTATTTTTGAACAAGCTATTCCTAACAGCATGTTCAAATTCAATAGGTCAAATCAGTTGATAAAAATCATCTAGTCAAAACTATTTTAATCAGCAGTCATTTCCCAAACACCCCTTTAAGACCATTAATTATTGTTAAAAATTAACGTCATTTCACTACAAGTCTACAAAATACTAAATTTTAATTATTTAGAAATGGTGATGACTATGAGAAACTCAATGGTGCAAAGTGGTCCCTCACTTAATTGTATCAAGATATGCCTATAAACACATTGGGGACAGCAAAAATCATGATTTCCCATCAAGGACAGTGATAGTTTAACCACCATTAGAGCAAAAAAAACATCTTTCTAGCTGTTTGAATATTCCAAAACAAAAACAAGTCCAAATTCCAATTTTCTTATGACACACTAAATTTCATTATCAATATTTGAAAGAGTCTACATAAGCCACAGTTCAATGAAAAGAGTTAAACATACCATCTCTGATGGCGGTGGGCCCATCTGCATACAAGGCAACAACTGCAAGAGTCATAGCAACATCTGGCATTTTGTTCATGTTGACGTCGATAGCACGCAGATGTTTCTTTCCAGATGAATCCCTGGGCGGTCCAGTAACAGTTACACTATTCTCTGTCCAGGTAACCTTGCAACCCATCTTCTCAAGAACTTCGGCAAATTTTACATCGCCCTATGCAAAATCCAGGGGACAAATAAGATCCCAATCAAGAAAAGTCTGGTATACGAACAAAATCTGAACATGAGGTGTAGGCTACACAACAAATTCAAATAAGATCCCAATCATGGAATAATAGAGTTTCTAGTCATAAAGACAAAAGAAATCATATGATGTTGTTTGGATTTTCACTATTTGATTAGGTTTATGTTGACGTCAAAACTCAATATGATCTCATCTCGAGATGTTCTATCAGCAGAATAATTTTGCAATTTTTTGCGGTCAAATTGTCGTGCTTATCCCACCCAGAATTGAAAGGGTTCTCTAGAATTTAGCAGAGCAATGTGAAGGGTAAGGGTTAACATTATACCTGTAAACTGCTTGTTCCACAACCCTTGACAGTCACAGTCCCACCAGTGACGGCGGCTCCTGCTAGGAAGTAGCTAGCACTAGAAGCGTCCCCCTCTACATATGCCTTTCCAGGAGATCTGATGCATTTACATGTGTTTTCAGTCTACTAATGGAGACACGTTAAAAGGACATGTAATATAAGATGAGAAACTTACTTGTATTTCTGACCACCTCGGATGTAGAACCTGTCCCAACTATCACTATGTTCTACGGATACTCCAAAGCGTTCCATCAACCTTATTGTCATTTCAACATACGGTACAGAAATCAATTTATCAACTATCTCAATCTCCACGTCTCCAAGACCCAAAGGAGTAGCCATGAGAAGTGCAGTTAAATATTGGCTACTAACTGATCCTGAGAGCTTGACCTGCAAACAGATTACAAAACGAATCAATAATATTAGAGAGCTTCTTACTTCATGACTGTGAAATTGAAAACCACAACTACGCTAGAACTTCTCATTAACAGCAAACATTGAAATTGTAGTTCTAATGATCAATTTGTAGGCATGGCTATAGCAAAATTTTGAATGAATCATCTCTTTATAAGTTTCCAGCATGCAACTTTACCTCCTTTCTTCATTTCATATTCACTACCATCCTGAGTATGCATGTTATACATAATTTCTTCTTCTACTAAATAAAAACAAATTGGTGCCAAGCATGTGGAAAAATTTCTCATAAAATCTTCCTTAATCAGTACAAAAGACATTTTCACTTTCCCAAGAGTGAAGAAGACACCTGAAGTACAGTTTCCCCAAGTGAAGAGCATATTAACACACAAGACCCTTATCTTATCAATTCGGTAGCCCCTCAAAAAAAAGTAACCTCGAAAAAGAAACTAAATAAAATAAGTGAAGAATTTAAATACAGGATCCTAATCGGAGAAAAAAGTAAACCCGAAAAAGCAACTACATAAAACAACTGAAGAACAATATAACACAGGATACTTACCGTACAGAACATGAAGCGCGCCCTACGGACTAAAGTATCGTACGATTTTATTTACCAAGAAAAAGAGAATTGTTCTACTGACCAATAATTTAACACATATACCCATAGATATTAGAATCCCGATTTTGATCTAGGATTCTACGATCCAAAAATAGGCAATCGATCCAGATCGTAGGTAGGATCATAATGTAGTAGAATTAGCTCAAAAGTTTAAGTGGTAGGATCATAATACGATTCAAAGATCCTACAATCAAACGATCTGATCCTATAAAAGTAGTTTAAATTGTAAAATATTTTCATATAATCAAGATTTCAATAATGTATAAATATTATATAAAATAATTATATCAACATCACTAAAAAATTCAATTTTTTTTCAATTTGCAGTTTAAAAGTGATTATTAAAGTATTTTTTTCAAAACTTAATAAATGAAATTGAATAACTTTTTACTTATACCTTGAAACTTAACAAAAGAACAAATATAATTGATAACAAATAATCCATAGCACATTAATGCATATTTGTAGCATGGCACGATCCTACGAACCGATTCTACCTATTTCAATCCTACCTCCTCAACGATCCTAAGTAGAATCCCGATCCTAATAACCTAGCATATACCAACAAACATCTTATGTGGACTTGCCATTAGGATCTTAGACAAACAACAATGCAAAAGCAATAATGACTTTCATACTAAATCCTTATTAAAATGAACAAACCATAAAGAAACAAGGTAGGCATTGCATTTTATTCAAGTAGAAGGTGGAATGAAGGAAGAGGCTGAAATAAGTTGCCAAGTTATCAAAAAAAAAAAAAATCACGAAATCTAGATAATAAAGGGATGGAGAGTGAGAGAGGCATCTGATTAGTATTTAGACTTTTGTTAGAACTTATAGCTCATTTGGGAGAGAAGCACGGCTCTCAAAAGTCTACTTACTACTCAAACTTTGTTTTCTGAATTGTCTGTTAAGTTTCATCAACACCATAACAGTCTATTACACATATACACAGCAGACACCTCTGTTGATTTATACTGTATAAGTCTACTTATTCTCGATTCCAACTTAATTTGCAGTTTGAGTATCAAATACATACTCTATCATTCTAAAGCTCATACCCTGGGTTTCGCTTTTCCTCACTTAAGAAACACTATTCCCCACCTCACAGAAAAGGTCAATCAGAGAAGTCATAGTTAGGTAGGGAAAGGAATTGCTACCAAGAAATTGACGCGTGAATCATCATTCATTGAATCAGATGGAGTAAAACACAAAATCTAACAAAACAAAAAGAAAGTTTAGTCACATTACCTTGCCCCCTGGAAGGCCTCCTTTAGCATTGACCCGAACAGGAGGGCAATTTGTGCCAAGAAAACAGTCAACATCTGAACCAAGTTGCTTTAGACCTGCTACCAGATCCCCAATGGGGCGCTCCCTCATTCTTGGTACTCCATCAAGCACATAACTAATTCGACACATGCAAAGAAAAGTAAACTATATCAGAAAGGATAATATGAAGTGTAGATAGCATTGAAAGGAGCTGGGAAATTGCCTTCTACAGCTTACATATCCCAAACACATAATCAATAAAGTATTCCATTTCATGGCATGTAACAGAAATCCTGAAAATTACATTAATTCAGTGAAGTCCAGGATTTTCAAACATAAGGACTTCAAAGCAATCTCTTTGTTATCACGAATAAGGATAAGGCTACATGACAGAAAGGTTTTTCCCTTTGAACATTTAAATTCAAAAAAAGTTTATATGTGTGTTGAAGTTCCTTGAATTGGGATGGAAGATCTATAGCTTTGTAGAAGATTGAGAGGTAGGGCTTGTCATATTGAGGTACGGTGATAAGGATGTTAACTTGTGCGTGAAGCCTGAGATACATACCAACTTGTCTTTTGATGATACGTGCAAGATGAAAAAGGTCTATGAAAGATAAGGATCTAAGAAGAGCAAGGCTTATACAAATCCTATCTCTATTAGAGGTAGAAACGTTGGCGTGTTGTCTACAACCAAGTTTGTGGCTATGGAGGTTCGGGCACCAACTTTAATGTGGAAAGCAAAGGATGAAATGTTGGGGGAAGCAAAGGATTTTGAGGAAATCAAATTTTTCAAGCGCCAAGCGATGGTTCATTACCAACGTGATTGTCCTAATATTCGTGGATTGACTGTCAAATAGGTCCAAGAGTTGAATCGCAGTTCTCCTTTTACTTGTAGGATTGAGGAAGCAAACTACATGAATACAAATGAGATGAGGAAGATGGATTATTTTGTAGGACAGGATGGATGGATTGACTGTCAAATAGGTCCAAGAGCTGAATCGCAGTTCTCCTTTATTTGATGAGTCAAATAATGAGGATGGATGGATCGACAATACGTGCTATGTGGCAACCTACAAGGTGAGAGTCCTATAGGCTATAGAAGTTGATCATATTTCAGTTGTAACTAGTATGTTTTAGATGTACAAGTTCAGACTAGGTTGAAGAATTCATATCCGGTTCTGGTCTTGATTGGTTCAAATTACCTTGAATCCTTGGTAATGCATATATAAAATAATAATCAGAACCCACATGAAACTTGAGATGCTTAAGTTTGAATATCTAACACTATAGACCATGAAAAGGGAGGGATACAAAATCCTTCACCAAAGTAGGAAGGGTAGAGAAATAGGGGAAAAGGAAATGAAGGGATTTCTTCAACCTTCAAGGATTATTTTCGTAAGGGGAGAAATTTGGAGAGACAATTGCTTTACAAAAGAATCGATAATGTAAGCAAGTATCACATGAAGACATGACATTTTCGACAAAGAAAAGAGGATGAGAAGTTGAGAGCTTAAAATTATTAACCACGTGAAGTCATGCTCATAGACTTTCACATGGCTTAACTCTCATTCTCAAGCGGTTCTGATCCAAAAACTTCATCAGTTCATCTCCATATTGTTTAGAGTTTCCTCCTTCTCCCTTCCGTTCAAACCTTAGTATTCAAAGGAGGATCTTCTTCTTTTCTCCTCTTCTTCTCTCCCCTTCCCTTCTATCCCTTTAGCTCTATAAACTACACAAACACAGTGTACAGCATTGATCAAAACTTAATGTGATATTCTCTCTCCCCCTGTTTATTATTGCTCTCGGAAAAATATCTTACATCAATTACCAACTGATATATACGAAATAAGAAAATTTCAGGGGTACGGCTTCTGCATTAGTACCTTCATGATTGAAACTAACACAAAAAACAACACTCACATAAAGAATATAATTGGACAAACCTTGAATTTCCTCCAGCAACGGCAACCGCAGCTGTCAATGGGCGCATCGCTGTTCCTGCATTACCAAGGAAAAGTTGAATCTCTTCCTTTCCATCTTTACCAACAGGAAACAGACCACCACAACCCTCTACGACTGCCCTTTTGGCTGTACTATCATCCTCCACTTTTAAACCAAGAGTTCTGAGAGCGTCCAACATATAAAGAATATCATCACTATACAGCAAGTTGTCGACCACTGTTGTGCCCTGTAGCATGATTGTGATTAGGAGTTATGACACTAAAAACTTCAGGAAATGAATAACTAGTTAAGAAAATGGATAAAATCACAAAGGAAAAACAACATAAGATGCAAACTCAAAATAATTATAGAACTTTCAATGTAGCTTTTATGTGATAAAACTAATCCTCAAGTTGGATTACAGAACATTTACATCAAACTTTTCCCATTTCTATGGTTTTTTCCCATAAGAAACTAGCTCAATATTGATGTATTGCATTACAGTAAGTGGACTGGCAGCACTCAAAATCTACAAACACCCCATTGCCAAGAGATATGACTTAGGAGCAGGGACCATTTAAGCTCCTTTGGTTGCTGATTTCTAAAAATATGGAGTAATATCTGGTTTTTCATATGTGAACAAAGAGTATAACATCTACCATGACTACGCAATCATCAGGGATTGTGATGTTTCTTTACTTGCTAAACTTGGGTGATACATTAAGAGATGGAAATAGAACACGCCTAAATTGATCCTTGGCTCTCTTAAGCGGCTATAAATGACTTCTCGTACTCTCTTGGGATAGAGGCATGAATTACCAAGCAGCTGCATCTCAGAAGTCTAGCCCAAAGGCTTTTTTCATCCCTCGCACAGAGGATACTGTTGGATGAAACCCACAGGTCACAACATATTTTCTGCTCTTCTAGAAATTCGCAAGAGACATATTGTTATCCCTTGGCATGAATGAGCTTCCTATCAACAATATTGTACAGAAATATGGTGGAAGATCATTGAGGATGATGCCTGGGAACCCTTTAACTTGGAAAGTAACATGGCATATACCAAAGTATTCCAATCAGTTGCTTCACTAAAGAGAAATATGATCGTAATTTTTACAAATGAAACATAACGCTGATTATTGGACCAGGGGAAAATTCTCATGGTTTGAAAATGAGAAGCTCATTTATTTTCCAATTTTAATGCTCTAACACCCTTCCCAAAATAATTGCAGGCTGTCGCCGATGGGATAGTTTTAGTTGTGGAAAACAATCTTTTTCTTTGGCGTGTAAGCCCGCCATCCCCGGGCAGAGTTTTCATTACAACATGCAGCACATTTGACCACAAACCAAATACATAAATATATACAAGAGCAAGCCTGTAAGCCTTTTCTCATACAAAAAATTCAAATAAACAGTAGGTAAACTGTGTTGCAAATCGGAGGAATGCAAGAAACTCTTCAAAAAATTCAAAACCCTAATATCAACTTTCGTTATAATTCTTGCTATGTAATTCGGAACCAACACTGTCTACCTAGAACAAAATCACATGGGATCCACTGCATGCAACACTTATCTCTTGTAACACATAACAAAGTGCAAACATGTGGTAATTGTCGTAGGAGTGATGTGGTTATGGTAACACCTCAATATCGGTCAAAAGCATGAGAATCCCTAATATAGCCTGAAACACGGTTTTTTAAGCCTTTACAATGCTAGAAATATCAATTCGATTAATTTTAAATCTTTATAACGTGTTCGATGAGATGCATCCTTGTTTTTGAACCATATTCATACCATGATGAAATCAATTTTAGATTGCACAAACTGAGTCAATCTTCTCTAGGAAACAAGTAAAACCAAAGCCGAAGCACCAATCAAAAGCCTCTAAAACTACTTCACAGTAGATGTTATTTTGAAATTTCCATTTATCTCAGTAATATCACCCTCTTGGGCATCACAAAACATGATAGTCCAAAAACACTTTATTAGCAAAAACGGATGCATATAGAGGGGTAAAATTTTCAGATACGTGAGTTCAAGCAGTGATAAGGTTTAGCCTTCAACATCTATCTCAAGTTCTTCGTCTTTGATGCATTGTCTCGAACTCACAACCTTTCAATTACTCCCAATAACCCTCCCTCTTCCAGTTCCAATTAAAAAGGGAAAAATGAATGAAAATATGTATCCAAATAACAACATTCAACCATTTACAACAAAAACACCAGACATGCATCCAACACAATGCATAAACCTACACATTACAAGAATAACCCATATATCATATCTATAAAGACATCCAAAACAGAATCACGAACGCAACTATTTCAAATGGCAAAACAAATAAATCTTTTTAATTAACCCCAATAACATAAAATGGCTCTACCAACGCGAAGTTGGGAGGGTCAAAAGTAGGCAAACTTATCCTTCAATGATAACCGTTTGGCAAACATCATTGCAACTTAACATAAATAAGAAGTGTATTTAATCAAATTAACCGTTTGGGAAAAACAAATAATTAGATTCAAATTCTCAACACTACCAATTCAACAAACAAATGAACAAAGGTCAAAACATAAGTATCTACTAATGCAATTACAACAAGATGGAGTATGTAATATAAATTCCAATATCAAATAGAGATTGGAAAGTTTTCGCAGTTGAGAAATAAATACCTCAGACAAAGCAGCTAAAAGAAGGATTCGATTGGATAAAGACTTTGACCCAGGCAATTGAACAGTACCAGAGATCTCTTTGATGGGTTGTAATACAATTTCTGGGACAGATGAAGGTTTCTCAGCTGCAGCAGCAACAGAAGCTTGAATCTTGGGAACAATTGATGATTGCCCACCAACTCTTTTATTGGTTAAAGACATGAACTTTGGAGAAATTCTCAAGTTTGATCCAAAATTAAGAGTTTTTGAAGATTTGGGTAAGTGGGTTTTGGGTAAAGTATGGTGCAATTGACCAGTTTGGACACCATTGTTGATGGTAGTAGCATGAGCCATTATTCTTTCTCTGAATTTGGCGTTGTTTGTTGGCTGAAAAAGTTAGGTGGATTTTAGGCTTTTAAGAGAGAGAAGGGAAAGAAGAGGGCTTAGTTCTTACCAAACCAAAGTTTTGGTGGGCAAAGAGAAAGTGGGTTGGTGTAGACTCTAGTAGAGTAGAGGGAATCATTATAAGAGTTTGTTGTTGAATTTTTTGGGGTTGGTGTAAGATGACTCAACATCTCGTCTTGGGCGAGACTGTCTCAAATTGAAATAAGAGTGGATCGGTGTAATTCGTGTGTTTTACATGCTTTTTCTCTTTTTTTCATCTTCTGAGCATTTTTCAATTATAATCTTAAAGGTATCAATTTTGTTCTAAACATATCAATTTCAATTTAAAGTAGTATTTAAACATATCAATTAAAGTAAAAGTTTTAATTTGAACCTATAAGTGATCAATTGCTACCTAATACTCCCTCTGTCCCATTGAAATTGCATCATTTTCTATTTTGGTCCGTCCCACTTGATTTGCAACATTTCTATTTTTGGATAATGGCCCACCACTTTTCTTTTAATCTCATCCATACATTTTAACTCTCTTTTAATTTCATCCACACAATTCATTCTCTCTCTTCATTTATTACCACTTTCTTAACATTTACCCATTTTCTCTTTGATGCAAATCAAAGAGGACAGAGGGAGTATATGGTTATGCTTTAAAATTTTAGAACGAAGTTATATAAAAAATAGTGTTATTCTATCATTTTATGGATGAATTTCAAAATGAATGTTCAATAAATAAAACTATCAATAATTAAATTTGAACAAAATGTTATACAATATATCTATACAATTTAAATACTTATTTTTAAAACGATAATTGAATATTAAGAGTTCAAAATTAAGTTAGATTATAAAATATCATGGTCAAATTATATGTCATAATTTAACTATTAACTTATTCAATTTGAACTAAAACTTATACAATATCTTTATAGACTTTGAAATACTTATTTTGAAAACGATAATTGAAGCTTATACGTTCAAAATTGAGTTAGATCATAAAACATCAAATACTTAGATAGAAATTGATCAGTTTAACTCCACAATTGATCACTCATATGTTCAAATTGAAATTTTTACTTTAATTGATATGTTTAAGTATTACTTTACATTAAAATTGATATCTTTAAGGTCAAAAGTGATACCTTTAAGGTCGAAATTGAAAATTTTCCAGAAAAATGAAAAAAAAAACAAATAAAAAACAAAATTTGGAGGGTAAAGCGCGCGCATGTAGTACACGCGCCTAAACAATGGGCCGGTCCAGATCTCGTCTTAGAGTAGGACGATCTCGTCCAAGTTTTTGTGATGACTGAAAATCAGCCAGTTTCTGAGAGACAATTTTTCTGAAAGACATTTCTCAGGCCCAATCCATTAAAACTTATTGCCTATATTTACTTTACATTTTTCCTAATGGATCAACCCAATTAGAGATGGTCTCTCAAAGAGATCGTCTCTCACAAGAATTTGTGAAAATTTTAATGCCCGATTCATCAATTATTTTAGAAATTTAATCTTCAAATAATTTATTAATTTTGCTAATCTACTTTTTGGGACTTTGTTTTAATCTTTCATTAGATAATAATTTTGATCATAAATAGTATTTGAATTGTTTTATTGAATATTAGGCATCACATCTTAATCATGTATCTCCATTCTTGTAAAAAATTGAATAAAGGTACATGAATTTATTCGTTATCTCGTAAAATAACAAACTAAATTTAATTTGATTTTTTGGCATTTCAATCCAAATACAAACCAAGTTTAGTCTAAATCCAAATTAAATCAAATAAGGTTGTGTTTGGGAACTAGCATTTCATTTCAAATTTATGATTTCAATTATGAAATCATGAATGTGGAATTTGAGAATGACAAGGTTTGGGATGTCATTTTCAAATCCTCATCTTTAAACCATTTTAATAACAATTGTGGATTTGACTCAAATTCAAATTTGAAATTCTAGTATTTGCCAAACACTAATTTTGAGTCAATTTCATATTTTCAAATGAAATCCTTATTCCCAAACATAGCATAAAATTAATTTTGTTTAAACTTTTAAGTCCAAATCAAACCAAATTTATTGTAACAATTCGAAGTTTTAAAAATAAATTATTTTTATTACGTTAGAGATAAATTATTTTTATTTATTAGAGCACTATAAAAAATGTTGCATTTAGGCACGCTTAAAAATGCATTTAGGTACGCTTATATGTGAGGCTGAGACATTTAGTCACGCTTAACTTAGCGTGGCCTCTGCATGTGTTACTAAATTTTCAGGCATGCTTATAAGCGTGGCTAAGGTTCATATAAACGTGACTGATAATACCTTTTAGCCACGCTTATAAGTATTGAAGACTTTCCTCATTAGATAAGAATGACTGTATGAATTCATACCCCTTTGTTTTTCTTTGTGTTTTACCACACAAATAAGCGTGGCTATCGAGATAAAGAAGATTTAATTATGAGGTTGAGTAATATTTTTTAATGGGATACAAATTAAGTATTTGGGCTTAAGTTTATGTCATTATAATTACCCTATTAAGAGGCTAACCATAACCCTTAATATAAATATGTGCACTTGTTAACCCTAATTTTTTCAATTTACTCTCGTTTCACAAATCAGAAAAATTATCATCACATTTTTTTTTCCTTCATTTTAATTAATCGGTTTAATAAAATTAGCAATCTACATCTTACTGCATCCTAATTTTTTTTGTCCCATCACTTAGTTCTTCATATCACTCATCAGGTAATGGGTATTTCTATGATTTTTTATTTTATTTTTATTTTTTATTTTATTAGGTCCTTCTTTTTGAAATTGTAACAATTGCTAATCTCATTTCTTTATGCACTATTGCACCTAATAATTCTTTCATCCTTGAATCTTAATGATCACGTCAACATCATTTTTATTTATTTGTTCATTTTGTCTTATTAAGATGTTGAGTGACAAATCTCTTTTAATAGACATATTTTGACGATTCGAAGGGGTTAAAGCTAATTAAATTAAAAGAGTCGAAACACAATTATGTGTGTTATAATTGGGCAATAAAACTAAGTATTGTTACAATAGTTATGTGGGAAGGTATATATGAGATAATGATGGTTGTTTGTAGTCAAAAGTATTAATAATCTTAAAATTCAAGTATTAGGGGAAGATACAATAGGATAAATTTAATTGAGTTTAAGTCTTATATGACATATTGTATACTGATTCAATTCATTGTTGTTAAAATCGCGATTTTAATCTACGGTTTTACGATTTTACCATCCAAAAACAAGCGAGCGATTTGAATCGCAAGTAGAATCTTAAAGTTGTAGAATCTTACGATTCCAGTTGAAATAAAAATTTTTGAGGTAGAATCATAACACGATTGTACGATTCTACAACTCAACGATTCGATACTACTAATTTAGTATGAATTATTTTTAATATATCTTATATGTACCATCTTTTACTAATCTCTTTCACATATACACATAAATTTCAAATTTTCCATCATGAAAACTAAAAAAAAAAAATCTTAGTCAGTATGGAGATTTAAATTAATTATTAAGAAGTTTTCGTTATATTCTAAAAAATAAAGTCAAAGAAACTTTAATTCATAAATTTAAACTTTTAAATTGGATAATAATGAAAAGAAACTAGATATTTTTGATATATTAAAGTTTATTTGTTGAATCGTACGATTCTACGATTCGATTCAACCGATTCGATTCTACTTCTCTAAACAATTCTAAGTAGAATAGCGATTTTAACAACTTTGATTCAATTACTTTTAGTAATTCATATTATTGTCTGGTTCAAGAGACGACTTCGTAGAGGACCCTTTTGTTAGTCTTAATAGTTGTTGGTGACCAATTGTTTGAATCCGGGAGAGAAATTAGGATTACTTACAATTAGGGTAGTACAATGAGAATAATTATTGTTGTGGTTATTTTGTGGTACCTTAGGAAATATAGCTAGTTCGAAAATACTATTAGTTGAGGAGCTTGTTTTGAGATAAATATAATGTGGATATTTTATATTTGGTTTAACTTCATGGACAAAATTTGTTTCAAGTAGCTAGGGTAGAATGTAAGAATTCGAAATTTTAAAAATAATTTATTTTCATTACGTTAGAAATAAGTTATTTTTATTTAACGGAGATAAAGAAGATTTAATAATGAGGTTAAGTAATATTTTTTTTATAATGCGATAATAATTAAGT